>CM029020.1:132052538-132220878 GCA_016801055.1 Panax notoginseng | reverse complement strand
ATTGATTGTACCAATGTTATATGTCAAGGTGTTATTGATATTCCATTCAACGCAACTTCCTTACGCTTCGATTGTACCAAAGGTTCTCCTCAATATAGATGTTGGGTTGAGGTGTCGTGAGCGTTCAACCTTACGACTTTACTAGAAATGATCTGGGCGACGACCACGTCACGCAAGCGTGCTGTGGAGTCTATCATTTGGTATCAAAGCTAATTTCTAGCAAGTTACTTATCTTTAATTTTCTGTTGAAATATATATTGTAAAAAAAAACTAGTGACAAAAAAAGCAACAAAATATTTTCAGATTCTATTTCAATTGTGCTAAATAAACTTGTAACACACATTCGAATCATCACATTTCAATTGTGCTAATTGTGTGATATATTGTTTGAGCGAAACACGTAAGGGAGTGTGAGAATAATCTTTATCTACTAACCTTTATTTTGCAGTAAATATGTATGATTATGATTATGAAAGTTCTTATGGGTCTCGAAAGAATACTTTCCAATGAGGGATTGATCTAGATGCTTATTTGAGATGGGAGAAAAAAATGGATCGAAAGTTTGCATATAATGAATATTCTGAACATGGGAAGATGAAACTTGTGGTTCAAGAGTTCTCCGATAATGTAGTTACATGGTGGGATCAAGTTGTGCATAGCAAGAAGAGATGTGGAGAGCATCCGATCGAGATATAGGCAGAATTAAAAATGATAATGAGGAAGCAATTTGTTCTAGTACAGAGAAATAAGAGGGAAGAGTATATTTCTCAAAGATATGTAGAGCTACGTTCAAGGAGATCAACATTAAAAGATGATAGTAGGGTTCACATGCATGTGAACAAAGAGGATTCGCAGCGAAGACAATCACGAGAAACTCCTAAGGTGGATAGAGAGCCATTATTTTTTGAGGAGTTTATTAAGAATATGACAGATTGTTGGATGCAGCTATAATATACTTCTAAGGTTCAACAGGAACAAGTTCACCCAAGGGAGGAAGAAGATATAATCAAATAGCAGTCCAAGGAAAGCTATTGGTTTCTAGTGATCAAGAAGACAAGTTTGTGGAAGAAAATACATGTGAAAGGATCGAAAAAGAAATTATTCAAGAGATTGATAATGTAAAAGAAAAGTTTAAAAGAATGAGAAAAAAAAAAAAGAGAATGAAAAGAGTGAGTTTGAAAATAAACGAGAGAAAAACAAAAGAGAGGGTGAACATAAAGAAGAGAGAGAAGAAATATGTGACTATAAAAAATAGAGTGAGTTGGAAAGTGATTTGTATTTTGAAAAGCCAATAACTGTAGTATATTCCATACCAATCAGCTGATAGTATTCCTGAGGAGACGATAGAGTTACCAGGGTGGGTTAGAGAGTTGGTGAAAGTGGGTATTGTGAGAGGAGACATGAGTTCGTGTGCTAATTGTGAGGTCATAGTACCTAAGGAGGATAAGACAACGAGTTTGTTCATTGATTTTGAATTGTAAACAAGTATCGTTATTCTTTTCTTTATTTAGATAATATGTTTGATAAATTGCATAGTTTTTATGTTTTATCTACATGTTATAATGATCATGTGATGATAATGCCTAATCAATTTATCATGATAGAATATGAAATTGGAAAATTATTTTAACATGTGAGTTGTTTTGATGGATAGTTATTTCTGTTAGATTAACTGATGCATCTATTGTTTTCACGAGTTATTTAAAACATGTTTACATCCTTCTATTAGAAAATTTGTTCTTAGCTATTTTGAGGGTAGAATTGTCTTTATCATAAACTATGGTGGATTTTTGATATTTATTGAGTTAGTTTATGATCGTGATATGTTTTCTCGTTCTTGATGTGCTTTACTTACATGAAATTCATTCTAGGTTTTTTTATCCATATGTTTAGTTAGGTTTTCATGCTAGTCAATCTTTACACGAGATGTCGATAGTTGACAGTGGTAGTAATCATATTGTTTCGTTAGAGTAATCTTCATTGCATAATTCACTATCATATAGTTTTAATTTGAAAAGTGTTTATCATCAAGAGGAATTGGGATATGAGTTACATGCTTGTTTAGTTAAATCATTTGGATTAGATAAGGCATTGCATACTTCCATGAGATTGTTTAATCATATTTTGCCTTCGTTCATGGGAAAACTTGTTATTATCTATTTTGATGGTGTTCCGACTTTTGTCAACACTTTGGAAAATTCTTTAACATGTGTTGAGTTTATTCGAGAGAAAGATAAAGGTGTTATTGAGTTTTGAACTAGTGATTGTGACCTTTTTATTCCATCGGTGCTATTATATGATTTTGATTGTGTTAATGTCCATGTATAGGAAAAGGTTGGTTGTGTTTTGCAGATTCGTGATAGGATCATATTCAGCGAGGGATTCATGGATCGTGCAATTTAATCCGGACATTGCATTGAGAGTCTACGGGGAAGTGTTTTAAATATTGTTCTAGTAGACTATGCATGTGATTTTGAGTTATTTGACTTCTTTGTGATTAGACAAAAGGAAATTATTTATTTGTTTTGTTTTATGTTAATCCTGGAATTCAAGAGAGTTTACGTGAGAAGTATGGTGAATTTTGAGTATTGATATTTGATCTAGGTGCATTAACTGCGTCAGACCGAGATCATTGGATTAACTTTTGATACATGGATTCGTCATTGGGAGAATCTACCACATGAAGAGTTCATCGTGATGATTTTTGATCCAGGAGGATATAAGACTTTTCAGATTCTTTCTTACTTTGCATTCATGATTATTTTAGTAGACAGTAGATTAGTTTATATAGTTAGTGTTTTGGAAGTGTGTCTACGAGTGGAAGGGCATCATGTTACTTTGTTTCTTTAAAGGAATGGGAGTTTTTTTAATGATTTTTCTCATATTCATACTTGCATTGTTGATGCTTCTTATATATTTCATTTTCAAGTTGAGATCGTGTGATTTGTTTGATGCTACTAAGTTAGTGTGTTTGGGTGTAGGATTAAATTTATGTATAAATTTTTTACGAAAAGAGGGGATGCCAGATTTGAGGACAAATCCTTTTGAAGAGGATGGGAATGACACACGCATGAGGAGGTCAAAAATTTTCGGCAATATTTCAATTAGAGTTTCAAGGGTTCAACAAATGCTCTTACGAGATTGGCTCAAAAACTCTAGGATGGTTATATTGGAGCTCAATTCAAGTTCATCGCAAGGGGAGGATCATTCATTTGTTTTGGGATTGATAGATACCATCTATTTAGCAAGTCCAAAACAATGTAAGTCAAATCATTATGTAATGCACGAAACAAAGGAGAAGGATCGAGGATGCATGACAAGAGATTATTATGGGATATGTTTCTAAGTTCATTAACTTGGTCTAAACAAAATGGAAGAAGAAAAATGGACAATAATTCAAGTTTGGGACTTAAAAACACAGAGGAGGACATTCTAACAAAATGCGCGCCCCACGCCATATTTGTACTAGGGACGGCGCGCCCTGCGCCAAGGCGACAAAGTTTCAGCTGAGTTTCTACTAGGGTAGCGCAACCGCGCTAGTGACGGCGTGCCCTGCTCCAATGTGATAGATTTTGGGTGTTTTTTCAAGGCAACACGACTTTGACTATTTGACCAGATTTCATTCCATATTTTTAGGAGAACTTTCATATCTTTCATATTTTCTAATATATCTAGGATATTTATTTGATAAGATTTGATTTCCATATTGATTTGTTAGCTAGGATTTCTATTTCCATTCAAATTCTTATTCCTTATAGGAATTAGGGTTTTGATGTCTTATTCCTTATAGAATTAGGATTTCTTATTATTAGTATAAATACGATACATGGTTCATGTAATAGATAGACAACTTTTGATATATAAACTTGTGAGATTATTCTCTTTTTGGTTCTTTGAGAACTCATTTATTATCGACTTATCATACAACAATACATAGTTGTGTGTGCGTCTTCTACCATACATCAATCGTTGATTGTACCAAGATTATCGCTTACATATAAGTGAGGGGTCAAGGTGCTATTGATGTTCCATTCAACACAACTTCCTTGTGCGATCGATTGTAACAAGGTTCTCGTCTCAATATAGACGTTGGGTTGAGGTGTCGTGAGCGTTCCACCTTACGACTTTGCTAGAAACGATCCGGGCGACGACTACCTCACACAAGCGTGTCGTGGAGTCTATTAGTGGGTCTGAATTAAAACTAGAGGACTTCATAGACTCAAGTTTTTCAGACTAACCAAGATGATAAGAAATCCACTTTTGGATAAAGTGTTACCTTGAACAGTGGTGCAGTACATTGGAAAAGTTCGAAATAGCAAAGAGTTGTTGTTTTAGTGATAAAGACAAAGTATATAGCTATAATGAAACTGCAAGTTGATTGTTTAGATGGAAATTTCATTACAGAACTAGGACTAGTTCCTAAGTTTCATCTTGGATCTAAACATTTTTTGTGGCACTTTAATTTGATTAGAGAATCATTGAAAGAGGAGAAGTTAATATAGAGATAATGGACTCTCAAGAATAACATTACATATCCATTAACTAAAGCTTATCCAACAGCAGGATGCTCGCCTCTTAGAGAAGAAATGTATGAGATACCATGGCGATTGACTGTGCAAGTGGGAGATTGAAAGTTGTATGCACACAAAGCCAATCATGTTTGATGATAAAACATATACTTTGTAACAATCTTATTCATTTATTATTAAAAGAATTGTTTAATTAAAGGCTTTTTAATTTATCTCCATGGTGTTATTTTATAATATGTGGTAAACCCGTAGTTTTGAGCAATACTTTTAGAATTATGATGATGATCATGCTAATGAGATCTAAATTCTTAGATAGCTCACAAACTAAAATTGTTCCCAATTGTTGGATTACTAAAAAAGGGATTGGTGAATCTGGATAGATTGCTACATACGTTGTTTGCTCATTGGCTAAGGATGATTGATCTCATAATCATTTATGTGGAGACACTAAAGCAAGTATGTAGGTTCTTATTGGACAAAAATTTCACTGAACGTGGCTCGCTAAGGAATACGTAATAGAGTTTTACTTGTCAGCCAATAGGAATTCCTATAGTAATAGTAGTATAAGTGATCCTTAGACTTAAGATCGAATTAGTATCTTGTGTATGATGAGTTATACATTGGCATGTCCCTTAAGACCCTTAGGGTATCAAAGGGTATGCTTGGGTGTAGTAAGTTGTACATAAAAATAATGAATGATCAACAAAGAATCTACCGCTTCTAGTAAAAGAAAAGAATGCCCTATGTGATTTGATAAATGACAACCCATTAGTCCTTGGCCAAGGCCGAATGAAATTAGAAATGAGTTTCTAATTTGTATTATTTGGAGTTGTACATTTAAGAATCGAAATACATATAATTAAATAAAATAAGACTTGACAGTAAATCTATGTCTTATATTTAATTGGGGCATTGTATGGTGGAAGGATTGAATTGTACGGTAACTGTAAGACCCCAACTTTTTATGAATAAAGATTTAATTTTCTCTAAATGTTATTTTAAATAATAAGGTGTGGATTTGATATAATGTTATATTTGTGGGTAGTATTTTCAAATTTTGCAAAGTAAGCAAATTGTCATAAAATATTCGTTTGGTCGAAGAATATTCATTTTATCAGGAAATATCCGTACGACGTCACAATCATTGGCGGACCCCACAACAGAATTACTGTCAGATTTAGAAAGCGACAGAAATAATCTTTTTGTAAAAATAACGACAAGAATTTTATCATTACACTATTGAAATATCTGGTGATAAAAGTGTAGTAATACGCGTGGTTGCACAGTAGCACACAGTATTGCACAGTATCTCTGATTATTGATGCTAACGTAAGAAGTCACTCAGTTTTATTCAATTATTGTCACAGTATTATCTGCACAATATTTTATATTATTAAATCAATAATTGAGACGACACAGTTATTCATATTATTATTTGCATTATTGACAATGTCTATAAAGTTTTGTCGAGGAAAGGGGTTAGGTCATCTAATTGTGCGCCAATAAGGAGAAGTTCTTACCGAAAAGACCCCTCTTTCCTAGGAATGATTTGGTTGTTAATATTGTGAGTTATAATATTAATGATGAATAATTGTTGAAAGACTAATCAAAAATGTGTTTATTGAAGACAAGTGATTTGTGATAAATAGAGATATTTTTCATGAAGTATTTGTTATAAGTTTGGTTTATTACATGGACCCCCACTTACTCGTTTTTCAAAATTACTGGTAGAAAGTTATCTCAGTTTTTGTTTTATTATTACCATAATAGTAATAAAACATAAAACTTTTTATATAAAACAGAATACTTTTTATATTATATATAAAGTTATTCATTTTATTAGATTATAAATGGAATATATTATATTTTATATAAAATTTTTGTTTTATTAGAATATTTTATTGCATAGTGCTGCATAGTAAAATTAGATTTCAGCCGATTCTGCGCGCCCGTGAATGTGGTTACTGTGCGTCCGTGATCTTTCTTAAATAGTACCTTGCCATTCTCTTATAAATATGATGCTTAGTTAAGAAATGAAAATCACACCATAATCAGAGAATTCTTCTTCTATAATATTTAGCGTATTTCTTTTGAGCATAAAGATACTTTGAGTGTAGAAAACAGTGCAAGTTTTCTTCAAGAATATCTCCGTTATACCAGTCGAAATTACTCTCCTACTTAGGTAAGGGATATTGTTAGTTCCCAGTAGGCACACAATAGATCTAGAAGGGGGGGTTGAATAGATCCTTTTTGATTTCAAATACTTTTCCTGTATATTTTGTATTGCCAGTGAATTAACATGTGACAAACATAGGAATCTTTTCAAGCACAGTGTAATAAGTAAAAGATCCCCTTCATTGATATATTCATGAATATACACACATTGTTCGTAGAGTTAGTTTAGTTATAAGAATTTAATACATATGAGCATTTATAGCAGTTAGGTACATAATGTAAATGACAGAAGTAAATGACTGAATGTAAAAGACACAAGGTTCAGAGACTCAAGCTCCTAATCCATTCTTCAGCTTTAACGAGCAGGAATTCCATTAAGGAAGGGCAGCACCCTGAATCAATAAGATTCCTTCAAGGCCAGCAGCATTGGAACTTTAGTTCACTAAGAACTCTTCAAGCCCAACAGGCTTAGAACTCCTCTAGTTCACTAAGAACTCTTCAAGCACAACAGGCTTGGAACTTCATTTAGAACCTCCGGACAAGGACCCCTCAGGCACTGGCTACTTGTTGTTGTTGTAGTTGTTGTTGGTGCCTTGCTGCTAAGATGTCTTGAAGCTTGAACATCTTTTGTACTTAGCAGCTTGGCGTGGTCCTCTTTGCATTCTGCGTAGAGTTTAGACCACCTCTTCTCTGGTGCAGCTGATCTTTATACTGTTCATCCCATCTTCTTCCGATGTCAGCTGTGCACCATCACCGTTTAGGTTTGCTAAGTCTTTGAGATTTTGTTAAACTTCGTCTGGCACTTAGCATTTCCTGAACCCTTCTTGAATGGTATGTAGACATGGTTCTGCATCTATTCAGTTTCAGCTTTTGGTTCATGTTGATTCGTAGAGTGGCTCTCTGGATCTTCGTTGTGCTCTGCCACTTTTCTGAATGCTATCTTATTGAACTTTTTGGCTCTCAGCTTAGCTGCCATTCTCATCGTTGTTAAGTGAAGCTTTAGTCTGTTCAAATCCTTCTTCAAATCTGCTTCACTTCCACTTTCGTAGTCTCACTGTCACTGAGACTTGTTTTGTTCAGCTCTGGTGGAATTCGTAGAGTCAACAATATAGCATTCCAACAACTCAACGATTCTGTAACTCAGAAATTCTTGATCTTTGAAGCTCTAGCTGATATATAATCCTCCACAATCTTCCCATTAGAATATAGTAGTTGGGAGTTATTTAAATTGCTTCGCAGATCTCGAGTTATTTGGTGTAGACTGTAGGTGTGATATGACATCCCCTTTTTCATCTTTCTGACACTACAGTCTACTATTTCACGTACCCTGTAATGTGACAACCCGAGAATTTAGAAAATTTATAAAATCCTAAAATGATGGATTAAAGGTTATATGATAGACCTAGACTGAAAATAAGTGTATGGAATTGACAATTTTGTAAATGAATTTAAAGGATTTCAAAATTCTGTGAAGGATTTTGGTGGATTTAAAATCTTTTGGTGAAGATGTACAAGGTTAAGTATCTAAGTGTATACGAGTCGGTATATGTGTTCATATATGTGAACAGTTATGGTTTAAGGATCAAATTTTGATCAGATGAGTTACATTAATGACAAACCCTAAAATTATATTGAGAACATTAAGGTTAAGTTATTAAACCCTAATCAGTGAATTTATGTGTACAGTTGCGATTTAAGATCAAGGAATTTATTTGATAAGCTATAACTTTAGTAAACCCTAAAGTTGGGTTAAGAACGTCATAGTTAAGGTTAGAAAACTCTAACGACTGTTTAGAAACCAGGCGATATGTCTGGAAACCCTAATTTTATTTTCGAGAATTCGAAACCCTAAATTGGATATTTAAAACCCTAATTTTGGGAATTCAAAAGCTAAGTATAAATGGCTAAGTGTTATAAGTTATGGAATAAAAGGGAAATGTCCAAATTGCCCTTCAAATTATAGGGGAAAAGACCAAATTGCCCTTAGTGAATGCGAAATGACCAAAATGCCCTTTTTCTTACTTTTTAAGTAAAAGATTACACCAAATCTTGGTGACTCACCCCATTTGATATTGCCATGTGATAAAATCTATCCCATATCAGATATATGTGCCACCTTGCAAGATTTGGTTCATAAATCAAAAGATTAAACTTAAAACTTAAGAAAAGTAACTTACTTTACTTTTCATATTATCCAAGACCTTCTCTCTCTATAATTTTCGAAATGGGGAGTGAGAGAGAGTGAGAAGTTAAGCCAAGAACATCCTTTAGCTTTCCAAGAACAGCAACAAGGATCAGAAATCAAAGATTGGACATTAAAGAGGTATAAACCCTAACTTTCTAAATCCTTATGATTCATGTTAAAGTATGTTAGTTATTGGTTAAAGTTGTGTTAGAGGATGTTATTTAGTGATCCAAGGTGTTACATCAAGGATCCATAACATCTAGATGCAAGAAAATGGGTTTTTAGCAACTGACTATGAACCATAATTTTAAGGTCTGACAGCCATATGTCAGGGCCTCTAGATCTATCTATGTTAAGTGTTATGTTAGTTTGATGTTATAGATTTGTTCTTTGCTATGAGGAAAGTAGACTGGAAGTGGAATCAAGTCCATACCATGTCTAGATCTCCAGATATAAGCAGTCAAACATAGTTGGCCGATCACAAGTTCTGGAATTCTGGGCAACCCTGAAACCCAGGAAGCCTCTGACAACGTTTTGCAAGCCTCTGATCTTGCTGTTGTTTGCTAGTTTGACCAAGTTGTTGTTTTTAGGTTGTTGTCTGACATGTAGGCTTCACATTAAAGTCATTAGAATACTTAGATCCATAATAGGATCAAAGATATTGTGTGTCAAACAAGCGTTGATCAACTGCTTGATGAACATTTCTGGGTTACCTAGAAAGTTTAAGAACAGCTCCTGACCGGTAGTTTGACCGACTCAAATCTTGAGTTGGTGATGTTGTTAGACTGATCTGATGTTATGTAGTTGTACTCAGACATCAAGACTACAAGTGTGAACCTTTATATCACACAAACAAGACCTAGACTGCAAACTATAAGGATCCAAAGTAGGTACCTTGACTGTTCTTCATTTATGGGTAACCCAGAAAATGAAGAACATGTCTGTCAAGGACTTTGATGGCCTATAACTTGATATTATGATGCAGGATGGCCATGAAAGTTGTTTGTAGTTGTAGTATTACATAAGTACTACAATCATAACACATTAGACTTCCTAGAAACATGAAGATCTAGGATCTATATGTGGTCAAACATGGTACCCTACACACTGCCTTTGAGTTTCTAGATTTGGTCAAGAACACCTATACCGACAGTTTTGTCGCTATAGGGCCCTTTTAGCGACACCTAATTTCTAAATTTTTTTTTATTAAATAAATAGAGAAAATTAGTTTTTAATTATTAAAAATACAAAATAAATTCATAAAAATTATTTTAAAGCCTAAAAATGGGTTTTTAATAATTTTGAGTATATTTCATAAATATTTAATATTTTTGAAATATTAATGGTATTTAATTTATTTAATTATAATATTAAATAAATTACTTAAAAATGATTTTAATACTTGAAAAATTATTTAAAAATATATTATGGTGTTAGAAAATATTATAAGTTATTTTTAATAACTTTTGATATTTTGTGATGAATTTCATTAATAAATTAGTATTAATGGTAATTGATTTATTTAATGAATATATTAAATAAATTATGAAAAATTAGAGTTAATGATTTAAAAATCATATAAAAACGATTTAAGGTTAGAAAAATATTTTAAGTTATAAAATATAACTTTTGATATTTTGTCATGAAAATATTAATATTTTAGTATTAATGTCAATTACTAAATAATGGATTTAAATGTTTAAAAATCATTTAAATGAGAAATTAAGGTATTAAAAATACTTTGTAATATTATAAATATATTATAATATTATGTTATGATTTTCATTAATATTTAATATTAAATAAATATTAATGATAAGAGGATAATGTGGTATTTATATCATATAAATACGATATAAGTGATTGAAAAATTATGATAAATGATAATAATTATTTAAAAATTATTACGAGCCTATGAAAAATTATGTTGACTGATAATAAAATTATCTAAGTTAATTGTTAAGTGTTTAGACCGAGTCTTAGTGATATTAGGCTCGAGAATAGTCCAACTAGACCATCGTGATATTAGAATGGTGTCGGGTTCAACTCAGACTGAAATAGTTTGACTTGATACCGAGTCTTAAGTAGTTTGTGGACTGATAGGGTTATGTGTTATATGTTTAGAATTATTTTATAAATATATTTATAACAGTATTATACTGTGATGATATTATTCTAATATTAGAGATCTATATTACTAATATTAAGTCTTCGAATAAAGCGATATAAACTGTGTAGCAGTAGTTGGTGATTCAGGAAAGTTCCTAATCTTGAACTTCTAATTATTATGCAAATTTTCTTAAACTCGACTTCGAGTTGTTTCATTCGAACATGCTTATGGTTAATCATTGCTGATTACCATGTCTATGAATTATTGATTCGCACTCTGTGCATATTGCATGTATTCATCAGGTATGAAAGGCTGATCACCTTCATTACCATCCGATCCAGATATTATGTTCATGTTTATTATTAATATTTATTCATGTCGTTCTGATCGTTCAGTTATGAAATTTGATTCCTGCTAGTTCACAATTATATTGTTAAACGTAGCTAGCCTTTTATTCATATGCTTTCAATCATGATATATCCTCAAATAAATTTAAACTTAAACTTGTTGCTCACCCTTGCTATATCATGATAAACATTGCAGATTAAGACGAATACGTCAGATACAGGAAAAGACCAAGTCAAGTCCAGCTTTGGATTATATATGCAGCTAAAAATGTAACAATATTGAATATTAATGACATTGTAAGTCAAATAGGTTATGAAATGTGTATAAGTTAAGGTTACTCGACCTTGGCGATTAATGTGTAAAGTTTAAAGTATAAACAATTTATGTTTATATCTTCTGCAATAGTTATAGAATGATTGTACCAGATCCGCGGTGATTCGGTTATAAACCTTAGGTTGGATTACCTTAGGCTATTAACCGCAGTGGAATAAGAACTAACTCAAATAGAGTTAGTGAGTCAGTAAGATTCAAAGATGAATCTCGGCGAGTTATAAACGATACGGAGTTCTCTAACTCTGATAATAAAGTTGAACAGTAGTGATGAAGAGATAAAGTCTAAAAGACTAAAAGTATAGGGATAGGAGATCGTAAAACAAAACTATCATAGCATTGAAATGAATCGTAATATAACGATAAGATCACCCCGTGATCGGATAAGGTTATAGTATGGAGAAGGATCAAGCGAATGATTAAAAAGTTTATAGCAAGAATGTTGTGTGTCAGTTGTACTACGAATTGGTACAGATTCAGGAAAGGATTATGAATACGAATTAAACGAAATTCGTATTGAGAATGGAGTTAGGAATAAGTGGGATTTCAGATGTACTATAAATTGTGTCGCACTATTTGCTATATACCTGTTGAGAAGGTGAATCTTTTCTCATGTGTATAACAGATAGGTACGGTAGTTAGAGAATATAAGGTTAAGTACGAGTTCTTACAACTCATACTTATGGTACGTTCGTGACTGTTGGGTAGAATCTAATTACGCACAACACGCAAGTATACGTGGTCAATAAGTAATAAAGTGAAAGTAGAGTATCATTCCCACGAGAAATTATTTAATAAAAATAATCAAGTACTAACCCGTAACCAACTCAATCTTATTTAAACGAATGAATTTCAAATTATATAAATTAAAGTACTCTTAAATTCCACTAGTTAAATTAAGATAACGGAGATTTAAGATCACAACTTCACTTATTGCTTCATTTAAGTTAACACACTTCTCATCAATTATTCTCTATCCTGAATTGTTAATCAAGAACACTAAAGCAGATAAAACCACCTCTCGATGCATAATACCCATATTAACGTCAATCCACAATTAAGATAGAAATCCGTTAAACACCTTAATCAACTAACCCACTATATCTCTATGTGAAGTACAATTGAAGAAAGTTGAAGAATAAGTTCTCTATCCGATTACATGCGGTGTCAAGCATATCTCTACCTTAACACTAATCAAGTTTAAGCTACTAACAAAATCCTGAACACATGCTATCAAGATAAGATCTAAATCAATACTTCATCTCTCGAGTTCATATAGATTATCACGGTAATTGATGGCCAATCAATTAAACAATTAAGTCCAAATCAAAATAGACAATCCTCACAATAGAACATAATAATTGATATCGAAGCATAATAAAATAAACTACACAATAAGATCCATTGTAATCTTAAACAAAGAATTAGTTCATTGAATTAAAACTAAGAATCCACAATTGAAATAACATCAAAAGACAAAGATAGAAAAAGATGAGAAGATATAATCTATTGTCTGTAGATTTGATGCTCCCTCCTTACTCCTACTTTGAATCTTCAATGGTCTCTAAGTTGCTTCATTCTCCAAATCTAATTAGAACTAGTGTTTTGCTATTCTACTCTAATCTAATCTAATAGAATCCTCTCTAATCTCTCATCCCCCCTAATACTTGTGATTCTCTTCCTTTTATAAGTCTCTTTATATGTCTTTAAAGTCCTCTTGGAAGTCCTCTTGAAAGTCCTTGTGTAAATCGGATCGAAACAATCCTTTCCGGACTCAAATTTGGCCAAAAAAACGCCTTTTCTACACGTACCCCCGCTCCGGCGGGGGGTTTATACTTGTAAAGGGCCTGCCCCGGCTGGCTTTGGGTTTGTTTTCCAGCTGGTACCCCCGGCCCGGCGGGGGTCTTGTGAAGGAAAAGCCCGCCCTGGCGTGACTTCCTTTGGGAAAACGGCCATAACTTTTGATCCAGGGGGAGTTACGGGGCCTGCCACCTATCAAATCGAAGATATCGACGAGATCTACAACTTTCATTCTTTAAGGTTTGACAGATTCTGATTGGATGAAGGTCAAAATTGAGCTTGAAGTAGATGTTGTGTAAATTGCAAATATGAAAACTCTTAGCTATGATCTTCGTTGATAAAAAGGTCATAACTCTCGCATCCGAACTCCGATTGGAACAATTCAGGATGTTCTGGAAAGCTAAGAAGTAGATCTACAATAAAATCCAAGTTCCAAGCCAAGAACATGCATCCAGCTTGGTGTTAAAAGTCCTTCAATCTTTCCTTCTTGCATTTGTTTGCGTATCTTGGTCCAAAAGATGTCCGAATTGCTTTTCCTTGTTTCTTCAGGCCAATGTTATGTCATAGCCTACAAAATAACATAAAATGTATGAAAAGTAACTAAGAAACATGAGATTAAGCAACTAATTTAAGTAATAGATATCGAATAAGTAGGTATAAAACCTACTTATCAGTAACTCATAATTCTATGAAATATTTAAGAACCTCAGCGAATGGACGCCAAAGGTTTAACTAAGACAAGTTTTTAAACTCATATGATTGTGGAAAGTTCCTGAACTCATGAGTGTGGTTAAACTCATATAATTCTACGAATTTTGATTAAAATAAAATAGTTTATTTTATTCAAGATTGGATAAATTAAAATAAAAGAGGTTTATTTTGATTTAAATTTGGATTAAAATAAAGGAGTTTATTTTGATTCAAATTTAAATTCTATGCTAACTAAATTTGCTCATTAAATGATATCAATATATATATATATATATTGAATGTTTATTATTAATGAGATAAATATTATTTATTGATGCATATGGTGATGTGTATGATAATAAATGAGATTGATTATGGACTATTGACCAATGTGATTGGATTTAATTTTAGTTGGATGCATGAATGTATGGGTTTTATTAAATGGGGTCTGCGTACCTCGTCTTCTCTAATTTTTTCTTAATGTAAATTCTAACTCCCTCCTATGTACTTCCCATTGACTGCTGATCAAGGTTTCTATTTATTTTAAATAGTTTTGTAATAGGAATAATTAGAATTAATTTTGAAGAATTGGAGATCAAAAAGCAAGGAGCGCGTGAAGACCCGTTTGTAATGAAGCCCGAGTTTAAATGTAATAGTTATATTTAAATATTAATTCTTGCACTCCTAGGGTTTGACCTTTTGGTTCACTTGGTAGCTCTAGTAAACTAAACTAGAATAAAAGTCCATAATCAATCTAGGTAGAATATAGTATTCTATATGTGCATGCTTATACTATATATATTATATATTATGCAAACATGCTTCGAATGGTAATTATTATGACGTGTATATATATATATATATATATATATATATATATATATATATATATATATATATATATATATATGTGCATGCGCGCTAAACAAAATGAGACAAATTAATAACAAACTCCTCAAATTTTTTAGATTAAGTCCTAAGCATTCAAAGATATTTGGAATATCGAATGTCGCCTTCTAGCATGATAAAAATAATATAGTATCAAATAATTATTATAAGTTTGTTGTGTCACCACAAGGCTTATTTTAATTCTTTGAGATGTTAATTTTATCACATTTGATGCTTATAAAGAAAATTGAACAATATTATTTTGTTGTGTCACCACAAGGACAATATTTTTCTTTTTTGAATATATGGAGTGCTAGGTTGGACTTAACTTAAATCATTTTAGTTCGAATGTGCACACACTTGACCATTATGATCTAAGAGGCAAAATACAAGGAGTTGCATCGTTGATGTAATTGACAAGAGTTGTCTACCTATTTATTTATATATAGTTTGTTGTGTCACCACAAGGCTATATACATTTGAAATGGGATCCTTATTCTCACTAGCAAATCTTTAATTAGATTTTGTCGAACTATATAAGTGAGGGTAATATAGTTTGAAGAAAATAGTGGGAGATACCAATTTAAAACAAGACCTAATTTATTTTGGTAATTAATAAAAGAATGTATGCTAAAATGTTGTTAATTATAAATTCATTTACAGAATTTTACTATGTCTAAATTACTATCACTGTGAAGCATATTAGATGTTATTTGACCGGACCGAATTAAATGGATTGGTTAAGGAATTTGAGAATAGTTCTCATGGCTGAAAAGCTATCTTATGTCCTTAATACGTCTTTCCTGCAATGGTTGCAAACAATACCTCTGAGGAAGAGATTGCTACTTTTAGAAAGTGGCAAGATGATGTACAGTTGGCTCAATGCATCATGCTCGCATCCATGAGTAAAGAGCTTCAGTGTCAGCATGAAACTATGGATGCTTTTACTATATTCCTGCACATCAAGTAATTGATTGTGAGGAAAGTAGGACTGATAGATATCATATATCTAAGGAGCTCTTCCGATCTATAATGACCAATGACACTACAGTACAGATAAAAGTCCTCAACATAATCAATTTGATTGATCAATTAGGACAACGGGTTTTGTCATGGATGGAGAGTTGAGTCAAGATTTGATCTTGCACTCACTTACGGACTCCTTTCACAATTGTTATGAATTTTTCATATGAACAAGCTAGATATCAGCTTCGCTGATTTGCTTAACATGTTGAAAATGTTGAGAGCCACTTTCCAACCAAGAAAGACCATGTCTTACTGATAGGGGCCAAAGGATCTTCTGAAAATAAGAACGATTCAAAGAAGGTATATAGAAAGGCAAAAACAAAGGATAATAAGAACAAAACAGATACGGATAGCAAAGGAGTTTGTTTCCACTACAATAAGCCTGGACACTGGAAAGAAACTGCAAGAAGCATTTTGCAGAGGCGAACTAGAAGAAGCTTAGAAAAGTTTTGGTTACAAATACAATTTTGTTTAAAATTTAAAATAAATTTTTCTTTAGGTCAAGGTTCTACTTGGGTATTGGATATCGACTTTGGTTATCATAAATATAGATTTATGAAGGGACTAAGCAGAAGTAGAAAGCTAAACAAATATAAGCAATCCTATGTGTGGGAAATGAAGCAAAGGTTGCCACATTAGCCATAGAAACTTATAGTTTAACACTGCCTACGGGAAAATCTATTAAGTTAATAAGTTGTTATTGTATTCATGTTCTCGTTAGAAAAATTATTTCTATTTTGTTGTTGGACAATAAAATCTTTGGTATTATATTTAAGAACAATTGTTGTTCTATTTATAATAACAATATTTTGTATAGAACTGAAATATTACTTAATAGATTTTGTATGCTTGACATACGTGAAAAATTATTTTGCAAATTGAACAAACTAGTATAAGAAAAGGAGATGAACATTCAAAGAGTTGAATGTGTGTATTTGCAGAAATACAAGTATGAATTATTTGAAAGGTTCAAAGAATTCAAAAGTGAAATAAATTGGTAAAGTATTAGGATTCTTTGATCGGATCAAGAAATAAATACTTGTGCAATAAGTTTCCAGATCATCTCAAATGGTTTTCTCACAAAGGACACCTCCTGATACGCAATAATTGATTGATGTATCTGAAAGAAAAAATTGTACCTTGTTGGACATGGTGCGGTCCATAATAATTTTACCGACATTCCAGTATCCTTCTGGGATAATACCCTAGTAATGGCTACATATCTACGAAAAGGTAATCTCAAAATCCCACCCCAAGACTCCATAAAAGTTATGGACAGGAAGGATTCCTAATCTTAAGTATGTTAAGGATAAGGGGTTGTCCATCTTATGTGAAAAAGGTTTCAAAGGATAAGCTTGGGACAAGATTTGACAAGTGTCAATTTGTGGGACATCTTAAAGTAAGTTTAGGATATATGTTCTATAATTCTACTTAGCAAAATGTGTTTGTTGCGAAACACGTTACCTTCTAATATAAAGGTGTTTATCATTAAAAGGGCTAGTGGGAGGATAATAGATCTTGAAGAGTTCAAGAATCACAAAACACTATAAGTCAAATAAGAGAAACCTGTAGATAGACCTATTGTACCACAAACGAATTGGAAATCTAGAATAGTACCGAAGATACCTAGGAGGTATGGATTCATCATAGATGATGATGATGATGAGGTACACATCATAGAAGATGATGATCCAGTTACATACGATGAGGTAAGAGTTCTAATGTGTACAATAGGGTCAGTGGGAGCGTCGTGACATTCCTAATATTATATGTTGATATACTATGGATAATGAATGACATACTAATGCTACAAGCAGTAAAGATAAAGTTGTCTAAACATTCCTCCATGAATGATTTGGGAAGAGTATCTTAATTGGGGATAAATCTATATAGATAGATTCAAGATGATGCTCAACTTAACCCAAGGAACATATATTCATTTGATGCTAAAGTCGTTTAGCATGGCAAACTCCAAGAGATGTCTCATGTTGATGAGCCCTGGAGTGAATCTCTCTTAATAGTCCCAAAAGACTCCTAAATGAGAGATCACATGAGTAACAATCATGTATACGACGAAATATACGAGACATGATGTTGATAAGTCATATTCTGGAGAAGATCACTGTGAGACAGTGAAATCATCTTAAAGTACTTAATCAGCACTAAGGATGTGATCATATTTATGGTGGGTCTAAATTAAAACTAGAGGGCTTAACAGACTCAAATTTTTTTTAGACAGACCAAGACGACAGAAAATTCACTTTAAGGTAAAGCGTTACCTTGAACGGTGGTGCAGTGAATTAGAAAGGTTCTAAATAGCAAAGAGTTATTGGTTTAGTGATAAAGACAAAGTATATAGCGATAAATGAAGCTACAAGTTGATTGTTTAGATGAAAAGTTCATTACGGAACTAGGAATAGTTCCTAAGTCTCATCTTGGATCTAAACATGTGTTGTGACACTTTCATTTGATTATGGGAATCATTGAAAGATGAGAAATCACTATAGAGATAGTGGACTCTCAAAAATAACATTACATATCCATTAACTAAAGCTTATCCAACAGCAAGATAATCGTCACTTAGAGAAGAAGGGTATGAGATACCATGGCGATTGGCTTTAGTGCAAGTGGAGATTGAAAGTAGTATGAACACAAGCCAATCATGTTTGATGATAAAGCATATACTTTGTAACAATCTTATTCATTTATTAATAAAAAGTATTAATTTATTAAAGGCTTTTAATTATCTACATGATGCTGTTTTATAATATGTGATAAACCCATAGTTTTAAGCAATGCTTTTAGAATAATGATGATGATCATTCTAATGAGATCTAAATTCTTAGAAAGCTTAAAACTAAAATAGTTCCCAATCGTTGGATTACTAAATTAGGGATTAGTGAATCTGGATAGATTGGTACATACGTTGCTTGCTCATTGGATGAGAATGATTGATCTCATGATCATTTGTGTGGAGACACTAAAGCAAGTATGTAGGTGCTTGTTAGAGAATAGTTCACTGAACGTGGATCGCTAAGGAATACCTAATGGAGTTTTACTTGCCTGTCAATAGGAATTCCTGTAGTGATAGTAGTATAAGTGATCCTTAGACTTGAGATCATCATAGTATCTTGTGTATGATGAGTTATACTTTGACTTATTTCTTAAGACCCTTAGGGTATATCAAAGGGTATACTTGGGTATAATAAGTTGTACATGGAGATAATGTATGATCAATAAAGAATCTACCACTTCTAGTAAAAGAAGATAAATGTCCTATGTGATTCGATAAATAACAACCAAGTAGTCATTGGCCAAGGCAGAATGAAATTAGAAAGGAGTTTCTAATTTGTATTATTTGGAGTTGTGCATTTAAGAGTCGAAATACATATAATTAAATAAATTAAGACTTGACAGTAATTCAATGTCTTATATTTAATTGGGACATTATATGGTGGAAGGATTGAATTGTACAGTAACTATTAATGTTGAAATCTCTATTATCTGGAAAGTCGTTAATCGCTAAGGAGGCTTATCCCTATTGTAGAATAAATATTATTTATTTAAATAAATTAATATTTTAATTTATTTATTTAAATAAGATTAGAATTGTTCTAATTGATTTATTCACAATCGGTTTAATATGGAGAACCTAAAGGGTCACACCATAAATGGAAGAATAATTATTTAAGAAGCAAATGGCATAATTGTAATAATAAGTTAAGTATATTTAATTTAATCTATGGTGATAGAATAAATTAAATAGCTTAATATTTATTATTTAATATTTTTGAAATATTAAATACAAATTAATAAGAGGAGTCTCATTATTATTATTACTATTATTATTATTTAATTCCTAAAGGAGTTTGGGAATTAATTAATAAAGGTACTCTCATATATCCTAATAAGATTAGGAGGCTAATTAATTAAAAGTGTTTAATTAATTATTCCTAATAAGATTGGGAGCCTAATTAATTAAAAGAATTTAATTAATTAAAATAAAACTCAATTCCTTAATTGTTAAGGAGGGTTGCCCACATCTATAAATAACAGGAATCCTATTATGGATGAGAGTTGTTGTTGACTTTTTAACAATATACGTAATTCTAATAGTTGGAGAGTACGCTCTTTTTCTATAGAGATAGAAAACTAGGGTTTTGTTAAACACCCATCTTCTTGATTTTTTATTTTTCTTTGGTGGATCACCTCTAGAGACCAAATACTTGGGTGGCTAACGTTGATCAAAGGAAGGAATCAAACTTGGTGGATTCAAGTTGAACGCGAAAGGATTTAGAGGTGAACTCGTATCTGAGGAAGCTCGAATCTTCAAGGGTATGATTCTTGTTCTTTATCTTTTCGTTTAATTAATAATTGTGCATAAAGGATGATCCGGGTATATGGTTTGTAAAATTTTAAAACTCTGATTTTTCTCGTTTTCGCTTTATTTGTGCAATTTGATTGCGTTCATGAATGTTACAAACCTAACATGACAGCCATATGTTAGGGCCTCTAGATCTGTCTATGTTAAGTGTTATGTTAGTTTGATGTTATAGACTTGTTCTTTGCCATGAGAAGAGTAGACTGGAAGTGGAATCAAGTCTATACCATGTCTAGATCTCCAGATATAAGCAATCAAACATAGTTGACCGATCACAAGTTCTAGAATTCTGGGCAACCCAGAAACCCAGGAAGCCTCTGACCTAGAATGTGCGGATGTGGTTAGGATTCTGGCTATGTGCTAAGATTATTTGTTGTGAATTTCCAAGATTAAAATGGAAGTTTTCTGAGAAATTTCTGTAAAAACACTATTCATCCGTTTCTGCTCGGAGATTAATTATGAATTTCTAAGAAACGCGTAATGATAGAATTCTAAGACGAGATGAAATATTCAATAATATTTCAGTTATGATAAACGAAGTTTTCGCCTGCGGACTTAAAACCTAAGGGTTAGGAAAAGTGAGTTTTGAGAATTAAAAGACTACGTATAATGATTAGGGTTATTATACATAAGAAATACGAGTATGATACTAATTATGATACGAGTATAGTATGAAAATTATTACGACGTATAATACGAATATCGTACGAACTATATACGAAGTGAATGCGAGAATTGTACGAGTAGAATACATATAGTCCTTAATGGACTTTGGTAATTGGACTTTGACATTTCCAATTGGACTTGGATTAGGTCAAGCCCGATAAGATATTAAGGCAAGCCCAATATAGGCCCAATATAAATTTATTCTAAAGCCCCAAACCAAGAAACTAAACCGCGGATTAAGAATCATTAAGCGTTTAAGTAAGTTTTAAGCGAAGAAAACCAATAAGCGTTTATTTGGTTGTTGATGGACAATTGAAAACCATCATAGGTTATGTGCATCTTGCTTAGTTAGGTTATAGATAATGAATCAATGGATTGGTTCCATTTGATTGGCGTATAAAACTTGAGTAACGAAGTTATGATGAAATTTACGAGATTAGGCGTTAAACGTTAAAATTGTAGAATTTCCGGATTAGTAGTCGAAAGTTGTCGCTTAATTTGGAAACCTTGGTTTTCAATAGCATAACGTAGAATAACGTATTTGAGACTCGTAGACTCATGAATCGTTGAAATCCGACTTAGAACGAAGAAACGAGCTATGAATGTTAAACGAACGCGTAATAAAACGTTAAATAGTGAATTCATTGTTAACGGATTTGAAAACTACGTTTGTCTGGATGAAATCGAAGTATATGAGATACGTAAAAGAATGGCTTTTGAATGACCCAATTCCGACTTATAACGATCAAGTTACGAGTCCGGAAAGAATCGAACTGGAAAATTTAGAAATTTCTCAGGGGTTAAGGGTCGACGCCGCAGTGCCGCCCAAGCACATGACACTCGAACCACAGCGTTGAAGCGAGAGGAGTGGCCACTGCAGAGTCACACCGCAGTGCCACTCGTAGATCAGAGTCTCGCGCCACAACGCCTAGACGAGGGTTGGAGTACTGTTAAGTGGCGCCGCAACGCCACTATTGTACTTAAAGTTGGCGCCGAAGCGCCGAAGCGTCGAGTGAGGAAAAATGATTGACCAGGTTAATTTCAACCCAATTGTTTACTTAACAATTATGGGACATGTATACACTTAATATATCATGTATATGGTGATGAATTTAGGAATTTAACGTTGTTTAACTAATAATTAAACAAAGAACGTAAAGTGTAAGAAAGTGAATAGTATTCAATTACGATGATACTTAACCAATGGTTTATAAGTATTGGTTTAGTGGCGTAAGAATGATAATAAGCCGTAAAGAAGGATAAGTAACTGTAAACAAGTTTTATTAATGAAATAAATTTGGTTAAGTTATAGAAGAGAAAGAAGTTGGAAAAAACAATGTGATTAGATTGTTTGGTAGCTAAATTCAGTGTGCTATGTGAATAAATCATGTAAAGACTTTAAAGACTGAGAATTGTTGAATATTTATTTGAAGACACTTGAAGGCAAATTTTCTTAACGCTTGTCTAACCTTCGTGTTAGCCAAGTTTTCTGTAATTCATGATATGAGATGCATAAATTATTTTACGAAAGGGTCGATGCCAGTTTTAACTCAGCTAGACTAATCTTAAGAGTTTTATTGATTTATTTACAAGACTTTCAATATAGAACTGATAATGCTATCCTACGCCAATTGTTTGGTACGGATTCAAGGTAAGCCTAAGTATGAATAAACAAATGTATTTTACATTGATTATTCGATGGGCAAGCGAGGTTGCCAAAAAATTAAACGTGAATACGTTTAACGGATGAGTGTTGATCAACATAGAGTACTATAGGCTGATCACCTAGAAGTATTCGTAAGATATATTGGACTTACGGACTTAGTGTCGGGATGTCCTTTTCATGAATGGAAATCAAAAGAGAATGTTCATGGTCTTTCGACCTACTCAGAATTCCTAAGTTATTATATGTACTTCGGAATTGTTTTATGAGAATGAAAAGTGCTATCCAATGTTTCATAATACTTCATAGCTATTTGTTCAGTTATTGAAGAACAATCATTGATTCTTGACGTGGTATTTATATAATATATTGTTAGATTTGCTGAGCTAGTTATGCTCACTTCTTGCTTGAATTATATGATTGCAGCTAAGGCTGAGCGAACCGAGGGTTCTAGTAAAGATAAAGGCAAGGCTAAGACGGATAATTAGTTATCCTGTAATAGACTAGTATTCTGTATGAATTATACTATGACAAATGAAGAATGTATTTGGTTAACAAAACCTGGGAAAGGATTTATTATTATTGTAATAAGAATGTAGTTAATACACTCATTTTGATGTTGTTTCAATGGAATGAATGTATAGTTATGAGTACCGTGTAGCACCATCTGTCGGGTTGGAAGATACCCGAATTTAGGGGCGTAATAGGTTGGTATCAAAGCATTAGGTTATAAAACTTAAGGGGGGAAGAACCTTAGGCTAATAACCTCATTAGTAAAGGAGAATGTAGAAGTGAATGAACTCTAGTAGGATGAATTAATTAAGTATTGAGGAAACTCAGTACCGAAAGATTTAAAAGATGGAAATTAACCTTAAATAAACTAAATGTGATTTGTGCTTATACTATGTACTAATCAACATGTTATGTGTTGTTGGAGATGTCTATCGATAGCTTTATGTATAGGGATATGATGGTCAATGTGGTGAGGATATGGGGGTAGCATCGTTTAATACGGAGGTACATGCACTAGAGCCAACACCTCCAGAGGCAATGAGGGCATTGTATCTGGCAGTGCTTGACCGGAATGTGCAACTGCGCACTATTGTGTAGAACCAGAGGGAGGAGATTAGCAATCTCCATGAAGCTAAGGAGTCTACAAAAGCAAATTTTGAGAAAGAGCATGATGAGAAAGTTCTCATGAAGGATAAGGTGATAGATTTTAAGAATGAGGCCGATGAGCTTCGTAAAGAACTAGGGGAGAAGAACCAGAAGATAGCACGAATATCTTACATCCACGAGAGTGCTCATGGGAATTTCAAGCTGAAAATTGCTTGTTATTCCATTGAGTCGAGACAAACTCGACATACTATTAGTCGGGATATTGTGGCGATTCTTGCAAATGAAAAACACGAGGATGTGGTTATGCATTATTAGAAGTCTAGAGCGGTAAATATGCGGTGTAATGACTTAAAACCATCTTTTGTTTAATTAAAGGGTAGTCTTTTTGTAAATCCCAATTTTTGTAAATTCAATCGCGGGATGAAAATGTGATAGCTTTGGCTATGGAATCAAATTGTAAATAGTTTGAATGACGAAGAAGCATATGAATATAATGAAGTTTTTATTAAATGTGCTTTATTGTGTATGAGTTGTTGTTTAGCGAATAATAACTAAGAAAACAAATAGATAATAATGAAATTTTATTGATTTAATCGGAAAAAATGCCGCCAAGAAGAAGACGACGTAATCAGGAAGCTGAATCCCATAACGATAACCAAAGGGGTCAAAACAACCCTATGCAAGAGTTCGTTAATTTATTAACGACTGCATTTAATCAAACCGGGGATAGAGCACCCGTAGTCCTTAGGGTAGCCAGAACGACTGCCTTTAAGGAATTCAAAAGTATAGGTCCGCCGGAGTTCAAAGGAACTACGGACCCAATTGAGGCCCATACATGGGTAAAGGAAATTGAGAAGGCGTTTGTAATTACAAACGTAGGGGAGGCACAAAAGACTTCTTTTTCAACCTATATGATGAAGGGAGAAGCCAACTTCTGATGGGAGGCTCACCAGGGTAGGGCTAGGACAGATACGGTAACGTGGGAACAGTGTATGTGACACCCCCAAATTCGGGTACTTCATTCCCATAAGATTTGGTGTTCACTTGATAAAAACATATCTTAAGGTCTCTAACTTATTTTTATTAACATAAATAACATAAACATCAAATTTAAAACGTTTCAATTCCATGTTTTATACTAAACTCCATTTTTTGATATCCTTAACAAAATTAACACTGAGGTCTTAATAATACGCCAAATTAACTCATTCAAATTGTATTCTCTTTGTTTCTTACTGAATTAACATATTTAAGGCTTAATTTACAGATTAGTTAACAAACTAACTACCAATTTTTGTACTTTCACTGTAAACAATAAACATGTTTAATAATACACATGCACTGTAAACAATGTGACGCCCCCAAATCCGGGTATCTTTCAACCCGACATATGGTGCTACAGTTCACACATACATTCAATTGAAAAGCCTTAAAAGAACGAATATGACTTATATATATTCCAAACAATATTATCATTCCCCAGGTTCTTTATAACCATTACATGTGTTCTTGTCATAATATCGAAAAATAATAGTTATGAAGTACTATCGATAATTCAAAATAACACTTCTTTTCCTTCAAAACATTTCATCATGAACAACATTCATAAAATTTGGTTCAAGATCATGAGCATTCCATACTTTCTTTGAAAAGGACAACCCGACACCAAGTTCATAAATCTGGCATATCTTACGAGCACGTCTAGGTGATCAGCTAATAGTACTCTATGTTGTACAACACTACTTTCTTTAAACGTATGTACGTTTAAGGTTTGACAACCTCACGTGCTTGTCGTTTGACGATAAAACATTAGTTTATGCATACTCAGTCTTCCTTTGAAAACCATACCAAAATAGTTTGGTAAAACTTAACAACTTTGATAACATTTTAATAGATTATAAGAAATCCATAAAACATCTTAAGTCTAGCCGAAGGAATTGGCTTTGACTTCATCATACATCAATTCATGCGTAAGGTACATGAATTACAAAGCTTATCCAAAGAATTCAGATAAGGGTCAGAATACTTGCATTTAGCGTCTTTTACAGTCAATACAAATTCTCTTTGATTCTTTAAGGTCTCTATAATACGTAGGGCTGAGCAAGTAACTAAATTAAAACTGAAACCGCACCAAAAACCGCACGAACAGCACCAATTAAAATCGCACCAATGGTTTCGACGTATGTGGCAGTTTTAGGTGGGTTGAATAACCAAATTTACGGTTCTGGTTTGGTTACTAGCCAAAACCGCACGCATAAAACCGAAACCGCACCATGTGTGTGTATGTATGTATTATCTCTAGTAAATTCTAAAGTTACTTTTCACTTAAACACGCTCAGAGAAAACCCCAGTCTTGCATTGTCATTTTTTAACCAATTGAAAGAAGATGGTTAGAGGTTATAAAGTCAAAAATTAAGCAATTGGGTTTTAGAATTTCAAATTTGTTTGATGCTTTATTGGATGGGCTTATAGCTGAGGGGCCAAATTCGTTGGTTTGAGCACTTGATACATTAGTTAAGGTTAATGCTATAATAGTAATAATCTAATAGATTATTTTTCAAATTAGGTATAGTTAGGATTATATTCTATGAGCCTCCTTGCAATATATAAGATAGAATTTCATTCTATCTCCAGTATATACTTTTAATTTTTGGGGAACTAGATAAACCTTCTTGCTTGTTATCGAATATATGGTCTCCGTTATTTTATATAACGTATATTTTAGTTTTAAAGCATCATTCCTTTATTATAAACTAGAACTATTTTACGTGTCTCACTGTTCTATGATTTGATGGTGAATTTGACATGTTTGGCAGAAAGAACTTTGGTTCTATGCTTGATATAATTCCCATTGTCGACTTTGTCACTAAGTTAATTGCTCGATATAAGTTTTATGTTAAATTTTATTGAAGGCTTAGATTTTTTTGTTGTTTCAATTGGTTTTGGAACCGAAACCGCACCAATTAAAACCATACGCACCAATCACAAGCAATTTCGGGTGTGGTTTTGAATTTTTCAAACCGCACCTAAGCGGTTCCGGTGCGGTTTGGACTTCAAACCGCACCAAACTGCACCATGCTCACCTCTAATAATACATGATCACATAATATACCATATTAGGTCATATATAATCAAGTAAGTTTACTACCATATCTTACCCTTCTTCTCAATCTAATTGTTTATTAGATTGTTTAACATTGGTTTAAGTTTATCTCACTACCATGTTCTTACGTTCACGTTTTTATCCTCAACCTTTAGTTGTTAACTTAAGGTTTTCCCCATCTTAATTGATGTTACTTTAGGTTTAATATGGATATGAATGACCATTAATCAATTAACTCTTTACTTTCATATTCAAAATCATTCATTTCAAGGTCTTGTCTAGTGTCGGCGCTGCTGCGCCAGTTTCTCTTCTATATGTCGCGCTGTGGTGCCACTCTACAGTAGCTAAGGTCCAGACTCGGCTCTGTGGCACGAGTCTTCAGTAGCTCATAGACATGTTTGGCACTGCGGCGCCACTTATTGTGCCTTGACTGGCGCTGCGGCGCCAGTCCTCAGCACCAAACAATTTTGACAGATAATTTCTTGTGTGAGATTCTCGGGCTCATAACTTCTTCGTTATAACTCCGAATTGGCTCGTTCAAAAGCTGTTAACACACAATTTACATGTTCTAAGTGTTCATGTAAGAATTTTAGTTTTTTGAATCCATTAACATGGAATTCACCCTTTAGTTCATTTTTAACTAAAACGATAAATGTTCGTGAACGTTCATAGCTCGTTTCTTCGTTCTAAGTTGGAATTTGGTCATTTTTGACTCCGCAACTCTAGAATGCCAATTGATTCTCCATCGAAAATTAACATTTTCGAGTTCAATGTCTAAATTTGGCTTCCATTCCGAGAATTTCACGATTTCGACGATTATCGTCTAATATCGTAAATTTCCGCCATAACTTCGTTACTTAAGATTTTTACACCGTTTCAAATGGATTCATTCCATTGTCACAACATGTATAATCTAAACCTACAAATGATGGTGTTAAACTTGTCCATCAACAACAACATAATACAATTCTTCCATGAATTTCAATGGTCTAAAGCTTTTATACTTTGGATTTCACTTCACATGGTTTATTAAAGTTTAAGTTCTCTAACAACCATCCTTATTCCTTCTTATCATACATAATCCATCAATCCTCAATTCTCTAACAAATTACAATTGAAGAGAGATGGTCAAGAGGCTTACCCTTGATGATCACTTGATTCTTCTTCTTGCTTCTTGAATTATGAAAGACTAACTTTTCAAACTTTTTCTCTCTATCAAATAAGCACTTATATATTTTGGTGGAAAATTAACAAGTGAAATAATCTAGCTAGCTTCTCTTATTTATAGGAAAATCAAGGTTAGGGTAGTTTGGTCATTAAGCATCCCACCTCCTTAATTAACCTCCTTACTATTCATTACTTGGAGTCCACAACACTTATCATTTACTTGCCCACCAAGATCATGCCATGTGATCATGGGGTCCACATGGGTTGCCCTATGGGTCATTCTTACCCATTGGATCGATCCACAGATCGGGTTCTTAATTTGGGCTTTAGGTTTTATTAACTTACCTTATTCTTTGGGCTTGCAATAACACACATTGGGCTTTAACATTAATTGTACAATTTCTACACAAATCATACAAGTCCAATCCAATTGGCTTAAAGCCTTATAACGTATTATACACGTGTTCTTCTAGTATGCTAACTCGTATACTCATTCATAATATACGACATCCCATTATTTATACATACTCATATAATACCTCGTATCATACTCGTATTCATTACCTCATACAATACCTACGTATCACAAGATCATCATTCATTTGTTAACGCTTTACTTTCCCTTACGTTCTCAAATTTAGTACGCAGGCGAAAAACTACGTTTGCCATAACGGAAATATTATTACATAATACATCCTCTCTTATTATTCTATCATTACGTATTTGTAAAAGCCCCGGATCCCGGTCCCGAATTACCGCGGATCTGGTACTATCATTTCTATAATTATTTGCGGAAGATATAAACATAAATTGATTATACATTAAACTTTACACATCAATCCCCAAGGTCAAGTAACCTTAACTTATACATAATTCATAACCTATTGGACTTACAATGTCAATAATATATTACAATGTCAATAATATACAATATTGTTACAAACTTTATCTGCACATATAATCCAAAGCTGGACTTGTCTTTTTCTTTTCCTGTATCCGACGTATTTGTCTTAATTTGTAATATTTATCATGATATAGCAAGGATGAGCAACAAGTTTACCCAGCAAGTATAAATTTATTTGAGGATATATCATGATTGAAATAATATGAATAAAAGGCTGGCTACGTTCAACAATATAATTGTGAACTAGCAAATTTCATAACTGAACGATCAGAACGACATGAATAAATGTTAATAATAAACATGAACACAATATCTGGATCGGATGGTAATGAATTTGATCAGCCTTTCATACCTGATGAATACATGCAATATGCACATAGTGCGAATCAATAATTCATAGACATGGTAAACAACAATGATTAACCATAAGCATATTCGAATGAAACAACTCGAGGTCGAGTTTAAGAAAACTTGCACAATAATTAGAAGTTCAAGGTTAGGAACTTGCCTGTTTCACCGACTACTGCTACACAGTTTTTATCTCTTTATCCAAAGACCTAATATTAGTAATATAGATCCTCACATTAGAATAATATCATCACAGTATAATACTGTTATAAATATATTTATAAAATAATCCTAAACACATAACACATAACTCTTTCAGTTCACAAACTACTTATGACTCAGTATCAAGTCAAATTATTTCAGTCTGAGTTGAACCCGACACAATTCTAACATCCCGACGGTCTAGTCGGATTATTCTCGAGCCTAATATCACTAAGACTCGGTCTAAACTGGTTCACAAATATTTTAGATAATTTATTATCAGTCAAAATATTTTTTTAAATACTCGTAATAATTTTTAAGTAATTATTACCATTTATCATAATTTTTCAATCACTTATATCGTATTTATATAATATAAATACCACATTATTCTCTTATCATTAATATTTATTTATTATTAAATATTAATGAAAATCATAGCATAATATTATAATATATTTATAATATTACAAAGTATTTTTAATACCTTAATTTCTCATTTAAATGATTTTTAAATATTTAAATCCATTATCCAATAATTGACATTAATATTAACATATTAATATTTTCATGACAAAATATCAAAAGTTATATTTTATAACTTAAAATATTTTTCTAACCCTTAAATCATTTTTATATGATTTTTAAATCATTAATTCTATTTTTCCATAATTTATTTAATATATTCATTAAATAAATCCATTACCATTAATATTAATTTATTAATGAAATTCATCACAAAATATCAAAAGTTATTAAAAATAACTTAAAATATTTTTTAACACATTATTATAATTTTAAATGATTTTTTAAGTATTAAAATCATTTTTAAGTAATTTATTTAATATAATAATTAAATAAATTAAATACCAATAATATCCCAAAAATATTAAATATTAATGAAATATATTCAAAATTATTAAAAACCCATTTTTAGGCTTTAAAATAATTTTTAGAAATTTATTTTGTATTTTTAATAATTAAAAACTAATTTTCTCTATTTATTTAATAAAAATAATAATTTTCAAAAATAAATCGTCACTAAAGGGCCCTATAGCTACAGAACCGTCGCTACAGGTGTTCTTCACCAACCCCAGACATTCAAACCAAGTTAACAGGTTACCATGTTTGACCATTAAGTTTCTGGGCTTGTATTTATGTTAATGTTGTACTATTTATATAATACTACAACTACATACCAAGTTCATGACCATACAACAACATATCAGCAAGAGGCTCCAGAAATAATACTTGTCAGAGCTGTTCTTCATTTCTAGGTTTCCCAAAAATGAAGAACAGTTGCAGGGTATCACTTTTGATGCTCTGTAACTTTGACTCTAAGGCTTGTTTGTGTGATCTAAGAGTTCACACATGTAGTATACATGTTAGGGTACAATAACATATCACTAAATTCATCTAACAACATCACATGAACAAAATCTGGCATGGTCAAACCATGTCAGAAAACTGGTTCTTCAATTTTCTGGGTTTTCCAGAAATTGAACAAAACAGGTGGTCAACTCAAGTTTGACCTATTATAACTTTGATCCAGTGTAAGATCTAAGTGTTCTAAAGGCATGATCATGTAGCCTACATGTCAGTCTACAAATATAATACAACAACATAACCAAACTCCTTACCAGTAGTAAGATCAAAGGCTTGCAAAACGTTGTCAGAGGCTTCCTGGGTTTCTGGGTTGCCCAAAATTCCAGAACTTGTGATCAGTCAACGTTTGAGTGCTTATATCTGGAGATCTAGACATGGTATGGACTTGATTCCACTTCCAGTCTACTCTCCTCATGGCAAAGAACAATTCTATAACATCAAACACACATAACACTTAACATAGACAGATCTAGAGGCGCTAACATTAGGCTGTCATACCTTATTTTTAGGGTTCTTGATCAGTTTGAAAACTTGATGTTCTGGCTTCTAGATGTTATGGATCCTTGATGTTACATCTTGGATCACTAAATAACATCTCCTAACACAACTTTAACAAACAAATAGCAACATCTAACATCAAATACATAGATTTTCAAGTTAGGGTTTTATACCTTTTCTAGTTTTGATCTTTGATTCTGATCCTTGGCTTGCTATGAACTGATCATAGCTCATCTACTCTCTCTCTCTCACTCTAAATTTTGAAAAGCTAGAGAGAGAATGGGTTAGGCATGAATGAGAGATAAAGTAAGATTTTTACTTAAATTTTGAATTTTTTTTATTCAATGTATCCAATCCTTGCAAGGTGGCATAACAAATCTGATCTTAGGAGATTTAGATCACATAGGATAAGTCTCAAGTTGGTGACTCACAAGATTTGTAAAATCTTTTACTTAACTTTTAAGTAAAAGGGTATTTCGGTCATTTCGCACCTACTAAGGGTGATTTGGTCTTTTCCCCTATAAATTGAAGGGTATTTTGGATATTTTCCTTTTATTCCATAACTTATTACACTTAAGCTTTTATTCTTAACATTTGAGTTCCCAAATTAGGGTTTTGAATATCTTAATTAGGGTTTCTGATTCCCGGGACTTAGATTAGGGTTTTCGAGCGTATCGTTAGAGTTTTTAAACAGTCGTTAGAGTGTTCTAACCTTAACCATGACGTTCTTAACCCAACTTTAGGGTTTACTAAAGTTATAGCTTATCAAATCATTTTCCTTGATCTTAAATCACAACTGTACACATAAAATCACTGATTAGGGTTTAATAACTTAACCTTAACGTTCTCAATATAATTTTAGGGTTTGTCATTAATGTACTCATCTGATCAACATTTGATCCTTATCCATTAACTACACATAAAAATTTACTGTTCACATATATGATCACATATACCGGCTCGTATACACTTAGATACTTAACCCTAATAATTCTTTACAAGAATTTTAAATCCACTAAAATCTTATACCTTGTAACGTCCGAGAATTTCGAATCTTGAATGAATTAAATTTTTATTTGATTATGTGGATTAAATGAATTTAATTGATTAATTATGTGAGTAAGATATTTGAAGGTCGTTTGATGACCTAGAATGTGTGGACGTGGTTAGTATTCTGGCTATGTGCTAGGATTAATTGTTTTGAATTACCAAGACGAAAATAAATGTTTTTCGAGAATTTTTCCGTAAAAATATTATTCATCCGACTTCGCTCGGAGATTAGGTTTGAAATTTCGAGAAATGCGTAATGATAGAATATGAAGACATAATGGAATATCTAATAATTTTTCAGTTATGGCAAACGAAGTTTTCGCCTGCGAACTTCAAACCTAAAGGTTGGTAAAAGTGATTTCCGAAAGGGAAAATGTAAGGCGTATAATCATTTCGGTTATTATACGTATGAGATACGTGTATTATATTAGTTTGAATACGAGTATGGTATGAAGAATAGTACGACGTATAATACGAATATCGTATGAGTACCAAACGAAGAGAATACGGGAGTTATTCGCATAGAATACGATTAGTTCTAATGAATTATGAGTTAAAGACTTTTTATAATCCAATGGTACTTGGATTAATAGCAAGCCCAATGAAGTATGGGATCAAGCCCAAGTTAAGGCCCAATGAATTGTATAAGATAAGCCCAATCCAAGAAACCGAACCTCGGATCAAACCGACGGGTCACGGGATGGATAAAACCCATGGGGCAACCCATGGGAAGAACCATGGAGGGGTGGGCCGGCCACTTGGCCACCAAGTAAAGTGATACTTGGTGGCTAAGTTGTTGAGGAGGTAGGAATAGTAAGGAGGTCACCAATTGACTTTTATGCCCTCAATTTGGTTGTCTATAAATACAAAGCTTAGGTTGAACTTTTTGGTGTTTTACATACCTTGTCCAATACATATTGAGAGAGAGAAAGAGCTAGAAACACATAATCAAGCTACTTCCAAGCAAAACATAAGATGTTTACCAAGAAAGCGAAGAACGACAAATGTAATATTTTAATAAATAATTGTCTTCATCTTTTTCGATTTCTTTCTCGTAGAGAATCGTGAATTGGTAGAGCATGATTAGTGAGGAGGAATAAGGATGACTATTAATAATCAAAACATTGATAAGTCATGTTTAAGTAGAAATCACAAGGGTTTACGTAAATTAAAATCGTAAAAATCATTGAACGTGAACTTGGTTGTTGATGGACAAATTGAAAACCATCATAGCTAGGGTATGGGCATATTGTTTGGCTAGGGTGTAGATGATGAATCAATGGAGTGTTCCATTTGATTTGGCTTATAGAACACGAGTAACGAAGTTATGACAAATTTTGCGAAAATAGACGTTAAACGTCGAAAACGTAGAAATCTCGGATTAGTAGTCAAAAGTTGCCTTGTGACTTGGAAACTTCAGTTTTCAATGTCAACACGTGAGATAAGGTATTCAAGAGTCATGGACTCTAGAATCGTCGAATTCCGACTTATAACGAAGAAAACTAGTATTGAACGCTCGAAAACGATAAACGAACGCTCAAAATGAACCAAAAGTTGAATTCCATGCTAACGGATTTGAAAATGTAAAATTCTTACATGAATACATAGAGTATGTAATTTGTAAGTTGTGGGCTTTTGAATGAGCCAATTCGGATGTAAAACGAATAAGTTATGAGGCCGGGAAGTTCGTTGGAAAAACCAACTGTCAAAACTAACTGGTGCACAGGGGCGGCGTCGTAGCGCCAACCCAGTGTTATTAGTCACGCCATATATGGCTGAGAGAAGCCATAATTGTCTGGAGTTTCACGCCGCAGTGCCGAGTCCGGGTAAAACCTCTGAAGAGTGACGCCGCAGCACCACTATAGTAAAGGGATGCTGCGCCGCAGCGCCGGCAGTGGAAAATAGTTGACCAAGTTAGGTTTCTAATTCTAATTGAATGTAAACCAAAGGTAAGACATGAATGTACTTAATGTACATGATATGGCTGACTTTAAATCACTTATAAAGTGATGACGTTAGGAGATTAGATATGATTTAATAGAGATTAAACGAAGAACGCAAGAGTGTAATAAGTAAACTATGAATGATGTTCAATGTTGGTATTTCACCAATAATGATCAAGTGTTGGTTTATAACGTAAGAACATTAACAAGCCGTAACAAAGCATTTTAAGTCAAATCGACTCTATTAATGAAATGAATTCAAACAAGGCATAGAAGAGAAAGAAGTTGGTTAAAACCATAAAGTGAGTTTGTTTGGTAGCTAATTACAGTGTGCTGTGTAAATATATCATGTAGATCCTGTAAAGGCTGAGAATTATTGAATAGTATATTCGAAGACGCTTGAAGGTATGTTTTCTTATCGCTTGTCTAACCTTCGTGTTAGCCAGGTTTTCAGTGATTCATGTTTGCATGGATTGTTTTACAAAAGGGTCGATGCCAGTTTTAACTCGGCTAAACTATTCTTAAGAGTTGGATGGATTTGTTTACAAGTCTTTCGATATAGAACTGTTAACGCTATCCTATGTCAAGTATTTGGTACGGATGTAAAGGTAAGTTTGTCTATGAACAAACAAAAGTATTTTCATCGATTATTCGATGGGCACGCGAGGTTGTTAAAACTTAAACATAAATACGTTTAACGGATGAGTGTTGATCAACATAGAGTACTATAGGCTGATCACCTAGAAGTGCTCGTAAGTAATGCTGGATGGATGGCCTTCGTGACGATTGTCCTTTTCAGATATGAAAACAGAAAGAGTATGTTCATGGTCTTTTGACCGGCTCAAAATTCCTAAGCTATTATATATACTTTGGAATCATTGTTATGAAATGAGAGGTACTAGTCAAATGTTTCATAGTGTTTTATAGCTATTTGTTCAGTTATGACAGATAATCATATAATTCTCGATGTGGTATTCATATGATCCTTTGTTAGACTTGCTGAGCTAGTTATGCTCACTTCTTTCTTGAATTATATGATTGCAGCAAAAGCCGAACGAACTGAGAATTCTAAGAGAGATAAAGGCAAGGCTAAGATGGACAGTTAATTATCCTGTAATAGACTAGTTAGTATATTCGTATGTAATATACTTATGAAGAACAAAGAACGTTTTCGGTTTATGAACCTAGGAAAGGATTTGGTATTATTGTAATACGAAGATAGTAAATACAATCATTTTGTTGTTGTTTCAATGGAATGACTGTATACATTGTAGTATCGTGTAGCACCATCTGTCGGGTTGGAAGATACCTAGATTTGGGGGCGTCGCAAGTTGGTATCAAAGCATTAGGTTATAAAACTTAAGGGGAAAGAACCCTAATAACCTCATTAGGAAAGTAAAAGTCCGAAGAAGGTTAATTCGAGTCGAATGAGTTAATAAGGTTTTGAGGAAACTCAGTACCGAAAGATTTAAAAGATGAAAATTAACCCTAAATGAATTAAATGTGATTTGTGCTTATATTATTGTGTTTTAAGCACTAATCAATTTGTTATGTGTTATTATAGATGTCGATTGATAGCTTGATGTATAGAGATATACACATGGTAAGCGAGGAGTCCGTGAACAGAGTAGAGCCAGTACCTATGCCTGTAGCGGAGATACCAATAGTGATTCTAGAAGAATCAAAGCCAGAGGAATATTTTTCGAAGGAGAACTATTCTGGGGAGACGATGGGACTAGCATCATACCTTAATATGGTGATAGATGTGGAGGTGACATCGGTTAATATAGTGATGCTTGCCTTAGAGCCAACACCTATAGCTATAATGAGAGCAATGTATCTCTCGGTTCTTGACCATAACGTGCAACTGTACAATATGGTGCAGAACCAGATGGAAGAGATCAGTGATCTCTATGGTGCCAAGGAGACTACAGAATCAGACTTTTAGATAGAGCATGATGAGAAGGTGCTCATGACAGACAAGGCTAGGGATTACAAGAATGAGGTCGTAGAACTTCGTAAGAAACTGGTTGAGAAAGACCAGAAGATAGCACGAATGTCGTATATTAATGACAGTGTGCACGATGATTTCAAGCTGAAGATAGCTTGTTATTCCATTGAGTCGGAACAGACTCAATATACTATAAGTCGAGACAACGTGTCGATTCTAGCGAATGAGAAGCATGAGAATTCTATTAGACAGTATTAGAAGTTAGAACGGTAAATACTTTTGTGTAGTGACGTAAAACCCTTTTCTGTATAATTAAAGGGTAGTCTTTTTGTAAATCCCAATTCTTGTGAAAGTCAATCGCGGGATATAAATGTAATAGCTTTTGGCTATGGAAAGCAAATTGTAAATAGTTTTTAACTATGAAGAAGCATATTAAATATAATGAAGTTTTTATTTTAATGTGCTTTGCTGTGTATGAGTTATTATTCAGTTGTTCAGCGACTAATAACTAATTAAGCAAATAAGTAATAATGAAACTTTATTTATTTAACCAAAAATGCCGCCAAGAAGAAGACAACGTAACCAAGAGGCGGAATCGCATAACGATAACCAGGAGGGTCCGAATAACCCTATGCAAGAGTTCGTTAATTTATATTAGGCTGCATTTAACCAAGCCGGGGGTAGATCACCCGCAGGACCTAGGCTAGCCAGAACGACTACCTTTAAGGAATTTAAAAGTGTAGGTCCACCAGAGTTCAAGGGAACGACGTACCCAATAGAGGCTCAGACATGGGTCAAGGAAATAGAAAAGGCGTTTGTTATTACAAACGTAGCTGAGGCGCAAAAGACTCTTTTGCGACTTATATGATTAAGGGGGAAGCCAACTACTGATGGGAGGCTCACCAGGGTGGGGCTAGAACTGATGTTGTTACGTGGGAACAGTTCAAGAAGGTATTCTTCGAGAACTACTTCCCTACTAGCATGCAAGGGCGGATGGAGATTAAGTTCCTAGAAAGTAGGGGGACATGACGGTTCCCCAATATGCGGCCAAATTCAATGAATTGTCAAGGTTTGCTCCACATCAAGTGGACAAGGAAGAAAGGAAGGCTCGTAGGTTTGAGCAGGGCCTGAAACCCTGGCTCTATAGTAGGATTTCGGTTTTTTCCAGAGTGCTTCCTATGGGACCATTCTGGAAAAGGCGATTATAGCAGAGGGCGATAGTGAGGCGTTGACCCAATACCACAAGGAACGAAAGAATATGAGTAAGGGAGAAGCAGGAACCAAGGCAGAGGGTGCCAGTGTTAGTGGCAGTATACCTAAAAGAAAGAATTTTAACCCTGGGAATACTGGGGTGAATCAAGGGGATCCTAAACGTAGGATGGAGGCATGCAAGACATGCGGAAAGACTCATCTGGGAATCTGTCTAAAAGGGAAAACAGGTTGTTATAATTATGGGCAGGAGGGTCACATATCACCCAATTGTCCTAATCCTAAGAAAAACCATGGCTGTTTTGCTTGTGGGTCGATGGACCACATGACAAGAAATTGCCCGAAGAAGGGGTCAGAGGGTAGTAAGGGTTCTAGTAGTGGTAAGTTTTATACCTTTTCTAGCTTTGATCTTTGATTCTGATTTTTGATTCTGATCCTTAGCTTGCTATGAACTGATCATAGCTTATCTACTCTCTCTCTCTCTCTCACTCTAAATTTCGAAAAGCTATAGAGAGAATGGGTTGGGCATGAATGAGAGATAAAATAAGATTCTTACTTACTTAAATTTTTGATTTTTTTGATTGGTATCCAATCCTTGCAAGGTGGCATAACAAATCTGATCTTGGGAGATTTAGATCACATGGGATAAGTCTCACGGTGGTGACAAGATTTGTAAAATCTTTTACTTAACTTTTAAGTAAAAAGGTATTTCGGTCATTTCTCACCTACTAAGGGTAATTTGGTCTTTTCCCCTATAAATTGAAGGGTATTTTGGACATTTCCCCTTTATTCCATAACTTATTACACTTAAGCTTTTATTCTTAACATTTGAGTTCCCAAATTAGGGTTTTGAATATCTAAATTAGGGTTTCAGATTCTCGAGACTTAGATTAGGGTTTCCGAGCGTATCATTAGAGTTTTTATAAACAGTCGTTAGAGTTTTCTAAGCTTAACCATGACGTTCTTAGCCCAACTTTAGGGTTTACTAAAGTTATAGCTTCTCAAATCAATTTCATTGATCTTAAATCACAATTGTACACATAAAATCACTGATTAGGGTTTAATAACTTAACCTTAACGTTCTCAAATTTTAGGGTTTGTCATTAATGTACTCATCTGATCAACATTTGATCCTTATCCATAAACTATACACATAAAAATTTACTGTTCACATATATGATCACATATACCGGGTCATATACACTTAGATACTTAACCCTGATAATTCTTTACAAGAATTTTAAATCCACCAAAATCTTATACCTCATTACCAGATTATCACTTACAGTCTACCAAATCATTCAAGTCTTGTCCAAAACTTTTGAAATCCTTAAAATTCCTTCACAATAATGTCAAATCCATACACTTATTTTCAGTCTAGGTCTATCATACACTTAATGTCAAATCCATACACTTTAAGATTTAAATAAATTTTCTAAATTCTCGAGTCATCACAGTATTTCTCGGAATTTCAAAAATAATTCCCAAGCAGAAATCCGTGAATAGTGTATTTCGGAAAATTTCTCGGAAAGCTTTTATTTTCGTCTTGGAAATTCAAATACTAGAATTCCTTCACGTAGTCAAAATACTACGACATTCTGACATATCTAGGTTATAGAACAAGATTCATATTACTAACACATAATAATAAAATATAATATAATTTTATTCATTGTTTAATTAAATAAAATTATTTTACAATAATTCTGAATTTCTCGGTCGTTATAAACAACTTCTCTTTCTTTTTAACGTGATTATCACACTAATTCTTGTCTAAATGTTAGTTATAATATCACAAATACATATAAATACAATTAACACTTTATACAACAACAATTCATCCAACTTGAATTCACAGAAAACGTAAAACTCGTGAATATTTCATACATATAATATTAAGGTTATAAAAGTATACCTTCAATTGCTTGGATAATCCTTGCTAACCACAGAGAATTTCTTGGAATCACAAAACTCTCTCTCAAATTCTCACAAACTTCTCTCTGCAAACTCTCTCTATTTTCTTTTCTCTATTTTCTTTCTTTTCTTTTCTCTCCTTAGGCTTAAGCCAAAAGTTTTTCATGTAAATAAAACAGACTCTCCTAAAACGTATATAACTGCCGTATAATTATTATTATAATAATTACATATCAGTTGTAAAATATTATATATAAATTATTTTGATTTATTTTATTTATTATAATTCAAATTCAAAATTTTAAAGCCATAAGGCTATGTTTGGGTAAAACACTTTAAAAATAAAGACTTAATGTCTTTAAGTCTTGTTTGGCAAAACTAAATTAAACTCCTTTAATTTATTTTAATAACTCATTTATAGCATAGTTTATTGTCACACTTTTATTACCAAATTAAATTAAAAATATTATAATAATCCATTTAATCCCTATCAACTCTCTAATTTAATTATTAAATTAAATTAGAATATTATCTCATAATCATTAATTTTCTTAACTCATAAATTATTTATTTAACAAATAAATAATCAAATCAAATCACATTAAACAAATATTTATTCAACAATAAACACATTAATTAAATATTTATATAATTCAATAAATATTTGAAATTATAATTTTAAATTCTGGATTGTTACATCCTTCCCTCCTTACAAGGATTCTGTCCCCAGAATCACAACTCAAACAAATTATTAGTCACATTCTTCCCCTTCTTACAAGAATTCTATCCCCAGATTCGAAGACACGGATAATTCAGTATAATCTTTCATCATTTTATCTTCGAGTTCTCACGTAGCTTCTTCAGCATTATGGTTCCTCCATATCACCTTCACGAAAGGTATTACTTTATTCCTGAGCACTTGTTCTTTCCTGTCAATTATCTGGATTGGAACTTCCTCATAAGACAAGTCCTTATCGAACGGTAATGGTTCATACTCGATCACATGCTTGTAATCGAGTTTATACGGTTGTAACACTGAAACATGAAAAACATTGTGAACGTGTTCTAACGCTGGAGGTAGAGCTACCTCATAAGCCACTTCTCCTACTCTTCGCAGCACCTCGAAGGGTCCAATAAACCTCGGGCTTAGCTTTCCCTTCTTACGAAAACGAATTTTCCCCTTTCAAGGAGAAACTTTTAAGAATGCGAAATTTCCTACATCGAACTCACGATCTTGTCTGTGTTGATCATCATACTTCTTCTGTCTATCTTGAGCTACTACCAAACTTGTCCTGATGAGTTTGACAACCTCAACAGTCTGTTGTACCAGTTCTAGTCCTAATAGTTGACGTTCACCAACTTCATCCCAGCATAGTGGAGTTTTGCACTTTCTGCCGTACAATGCTTCGTAAGGCGGCATGCCGATGCTTGCGTGGTAACTGTTGTTGTAGGCGAATTCTGCCAATGGTAAATGTTCATCCCAGTTCCCTTTAAAATCTATGATGCATGCTCTAAGCATATATTCCAACGTCTGGATTGTTCATTCTCTTTGGCTGTTTGTTTGCGGATGGTACGCCGTACACATTCTCAGCTGTGTTCCCATGCATTCTTATAGTCTCTTCCAAAAGTTTGACGTGAATCGTGGATCTCTATCTGACACAATTGACACTAGAACTCCATGTCTCGAAATGATCTCTTTAACGTACAACTTTGACAACTGATCAAGATTGAATCTAATCTTTATTGGCAAAAAGTGTGCTGATTTCGTCAGCCTGTCCACTATCACCCAAATCGCATTGTAACCTCTCTGAGTAGTTAGAAGACCCACCACAAAATCCATTGTGATATGTTCCCACTTCCATTTCGGTATTTCCAACGGTTGTAGTAATCCGCTTGGTCTTTCATGCTCGGCCTTGACTCTTTGACATGTCAAGCATTTCGCAACACATTCTACAACATCTCTTTTCATGTTTGGCCACCAAAAATGCCGTCGTAAATCTTGATACAACTTCGTACTTCCCGGATGAATCAAATATCTTGAGTTATGAGCATCTGTCAAGATTTCGTCTTTAATATCTAGTACTGCTGGAACCCAAATTCTTCCCTCGAATCTTAGTAGTCCTTTGGTATCGATCTTGTATTTCACTTCACTATCCTCAACCACTTTCTCTTTGATTTTTTCACATTCTTCATCTTCTAGTTGAGCTTTCTTTACCTTGTCCACCAAAGTTGGACTAGCTTCTATCTGGAATAGTCGTTCATCGGATTCTTTTGGAAATTTAATTTCCAACTCTAACTTTATCATTGCTGAAATAAGCTCCTCCTGGGTGGTTATCAGCATCAACTTTTCCCGACCTTTCCTGCTTAAAGCATCTGCGACCACATTTGCCTTGCCCGGATGATAAACGATCTCACAATCATAATCTTTTATTAATTCCATCCATCTCCTTTGACGCATGTTCATGTCCTTCTAGGTGAAAATATACTTCAGACTCTTATGGTCTGTATATATCTCACATTTCTCTCCATAGAGATAGTGTCTCCATATTTTCAGAACAAATACCACCGCAGCCAACTCTAAATCATGAGTCGGGTATCCTTTCTCATAGTCCTTCAGTTGTCGTGATGCATACGCAATGACTTTGCTGTTCTGCATAAGGACACAACCTAACCCTTTATGTGATGCATCACTATATACCACAAAGTTTCCTGTATTATCCGGTAATGACAACACAGGTGCCACACTTAACTTCTTTTTCAAGTCTTGAAAACTTTCTTCACACTTCTCCGTCCAAACAAATTTACAGTTTTCCTTGTCAAATTTGTTAACGGGGTGGTAATCTTGGAAAAATCCTGAATAAACCGTCTATAATAGCCAGCCAATCCCAAGAAACTCCTCACCTCCGATGGTGTCCTTGGTCACCCAATTCACATTTAGAGAATTTCGCGTACAACTTTTCCTTTCTTAGTGTCTCCAACGTCAAACGTAAATGTTCCACGTGTTCTTCTTGAGATTTTGAGTACACTAGAATATCATCAATGAATACCACAATAAATTTATCTAAGAATGGTTTAAACACCCTATTCATCAAATCCATGAATGTAGGGCATTGGTCAAACCAAAAGACATCACCAGAAATTCGTAATGTTATACTGAGTTCTGAATGCCGTTCTAGATACTTCCTCTTTCTTTACCTTTAATTGATGATATCCACTTCTCAAATTTATTTTTGAGAAGTATTTAGCACCCTTCAATTGGTCAAACAAGTCATCTATTCTTGGCAACAGATATTTATTCTTAATAGTGACTTTGTTTAATTCCCTATAATCAATTCAAAGACGCATTGACCCATCCTTCTTCTTCACGAATAACACCGATGCTCCCCACGGTGATACACTCGGCTGAATGTACTTCTTGTCTAAAAGCTCTTGCAATTGTACCATCAGCTCCTTCATCTCTATCAGAGCCATTCTGTACGGTGTCTTCGATATCGGAACAGTTTCTGGCGCTAAATCGATGAGGAACTCGATCTCTCGGTCAGGCGGAAGTCCTGGAAAATCCTCCGAAAACACATCTATAAATTCCCTAACCACTGGTATCTCTTCCAGTTTCACCCCCTTCCTCTGAGTATAGACTATGTAAGCTAAATATCCCACACAGCCTTGACTTAATAACTTCTTGGCTTGCATAATCGTCAGACATCTCGCACGTCTAGGCGATCTGCTACCATAGAAAACTACCTTTGATGGAGTCATAAGGTTTACACATTTCTTTTGGCAATCAATTATTGCTCCATAATTGAATAGCCAATCCATTCCCTATTAACATTAAACTCTCCAAGTTTAATCGGGATTAAATCTACTATCATGACATTCCCCTTAATATTCACCTTACAATTCTTGTATACGAACCTAACAGGAATCACCTCCCTATTCACGATTTCTATGTTTAAAGGGAAATTCAATTCTTCGCTAGGCAATCCTAACCTCTTAGCAAATTCATCAAATATAAACGAGCAAGTAGCACCCGAATCAAATAACACATAAGCATCTATATTATTGATTAGGATAATAGCTGACACAACATCTGTAACGCCCCAAAATCCGGTCTATCTTCACACCCGAATTCCGTACGTCACGAGTACATCATTCATCCCAACATACATTATTATACACTAAAATATAACAACATACATTCTCAATTCCCAGGTTCTAATACCTTATAACCTCGTTCATTACAAATAATGATAATTATATTATTCTTTACATCTTACAAGAGTGGCTTTTATCCGCCACCAAGGATACATAACCATTCATTAAACTAATCTATATTTCAATTAAACTATTCTACATTACAAATCTTCACTTGATCTTCACGCTCATCCATATATTGAATGGCACTTCTCCTGGATACCAATCAGCTTGATCTTCATAGGATCCTTAAGTTCTTTCTAACATCGTTCGCTGAAAATATTTTTCATTTAAAGCAAGTATGAGCATTCAATTGCCCAGCAAGTCATAGCAGTTGAACAAACAACTTCAAGAGTTTAAACATACCTTTAGAACTTCGATAACCGAACAAAGGTTATGAAGTAGCTTGAATAATATGAATAATTCTGATTCCTATCATTTTAAAACATTAAACATATTCACTTCGAAATACTTTTATTCTTCTACCTTTTTCATACACATCATGTCTGGCTCGAATCATCAGCACAGACTTAACAATAACGGTTCATGTATAAACAGAACATACTCATATTAAACAGTCAATCATAGAACAGTTCATCTCATAGAAACACCAAAGTGTTCAAATTATGGCACAAGGCCTCATACGTTCTACCACCTTGTACAAATATCGCACATTCGCACATAGACAGAACTTCTCAAGTTCAACATCTGAGAAGTTTAAGAAACTAGCATTCATTTTAAATATGAACAAAGTTAGGAAATTTGCCTTATGCATAGCTACAGCTTATGCTGAACTGTTCATTCTAATCCCTATAAAACACATAAAGAAATAACACGTACACCAATTAGTCATATACTTGAGTTACATATTGGTTTACTTAACTTTACTTCTTAGGGTTCGCGTTCTTGCAACCTAAGTTTACGCGACCAACTTTCATTACCAGTTTACGGCTTCATGACATACGGAGATGTCTTACTCAAAACTTTCATCATCTTTGATGATTTACATTCTTATCTTCTTCTTATAACTTCTCAAGGACTCAGCACACATCGCTTCTCTATTAGTAGTCCATATGTAGTAGTGGTTTCCCACAAACAACCAACAAACAAGTTTCCGTCTCATCTACACTGCCATCACAGTGAGTTAAATCGGTTGCTAGTTTTGTATATACCTTCGCTCTCTGAAGGAATTGTTTAGTCCAACTCCCATATGTCAACCATCAAATGTTACGATTGTACCACAACCTAAACTTATCTTAACTTATCCGAACCATTAAACTATAACGTTCGTTAAGTTAATTTCTTATTCCTTATGGCTTTCTGGCAACTAAATGACATACCTCAGGATTCATTCTTTATCTTCCAAGTCTTACAGTCTTTTGTATACTCAGAGCGACCATTCAAGTTAATCATTAGCTCAGCTTCATTACGTTAACGTCATTGTCTTTAATTCAGTTCTTTACCATTCATGGTTTAATCATTGATCTTCATTATCTTACGGTCAAACCATACACGGGGTGTAGGCTCTATCCATTTAGTATTTGCGTACACTCAACCTTCACGTCGGTTAAAGTGTTTAACGCTTACATTTCATTCTAACATTCTCCATCTAAATAACTATCGGCTTTCATTAATCTTATTACCGTTCGTTACGGCTTTCTTGATACCATTCGTATCTTCCTTAATACTTTCGTTACGTTTACGTTCATTACCTTCTTGGTCTTTTAATCTCTTTCAATCATTTAGTTCAACCTGTACTAAAGGTTTAAATTACTTGTTTAAGTGTTACATTCAATGAACTACATGTAACGACCCCAAAATAGGTCTATTCCATCCAACCTATTCTGAGTCGCCAAATACATGGTACAGAAAACAACTACAACTTTATTACAACAATTGTCGTGACAAAAACACATATGCTGTGAGTTTAGATACAAATATATACCAAATGTGACTCATGTTCCAACCGTGGACATCACCTCACAATGACACCTTACATAAAGGTATAGTCAAAAACTGTTTTAGAAATTAGAATCTTTGGGAAGTGCTCAAGGAAACCTTCGTACATGGGAGGCCATGCGTCTAGGTTGTGATAGATATCATATGGCCACAGAATTATCCTTGGTTGACCCAATATACCCCAAAGAAAAACGAGAAGATTACTATCATATTCTTCCCAATGGTGAGTCTTCTCTTGACTTATCATTATCTCCACTGTCTCTAATTGAGAATTATACTTCAAACAAACACCAAGATTATATAGGTAGTGCTCGTAAATATACTCAGCAAGTGGATGAGCACATCCATGTCTTATGATGACACGAGGTTGTATGTCATTAGACATCTTGTATGATAGTGACAAAACACTCTTCCAACGTTGGGTTCGCCTCACCCTATTTTCTTCACCAAATATAACTACTAAATGATGACCACCGTTCTATTTTTCCGTTACCCTCGCTCGACCCAGCTACACTCTTATTACCTGAAAGGAATTGTGAAGCAAAAGGGTGAGCACAACTAGCTCAGTAAAGAATATCATGACTAAAGATAATTAAATTATCAATAGCCTTCATCAATAATAAATCAGAGATTTAGAACATATGGTAAATGATAAAAATTTCAACCATAGTTGCAGCGGAACGAGCAATCCATTAGAAGAGTCAAATAGACTATAAAGTCTATTATCTTCTCCATATTAAAAATCCACCAACAATGTTTTATCCCTGTAACATCAATCAACAGTTCTGGTCCACAATCATATAAATAACTCATAATCATATCTATGATTCTAAATTCCTCTTCTCATCCAGGATAAAGATAATTTTCATCACTTGTCTTTACCTGAAACATCAAAGATCATGGTTATACCAAATCACAGTTCCTGTTCAAAATCATACTAATAATTTCATCTTTACACTACAGGCCAACGATATTCGTCAACAGTTCATCTTTGCACTACAAGCCAAAGATATTCAACAGCAGGTCATCTTTGCACTACGGGCCAAAGATATTCATCAACAATTCATCTTTGCACTACAGGCCAATGATATTCCTCAACAGTTCATATTTGCACTACTGGCCAAATATATTCATATCTCAAAGAAATATATAATCATTTCAGAATTTATATAAACAATAATTATAACTATATTGATCAATTCACCTTTGCACTTAAGCTTAAGATATTCAATTATAAATTCAATGGTCATGATCATACCAGTCACAATTCAACTTTGCACTACAGGCCAAAGAGAACCCTAGTCATGATCATACCAATAATCTACACATCTTTACACTCCAGTGAAAGAGAATTTCAACGTCAGAGTTATAAAAATGTTATATATGATAATAAAATCAATATAATCAGTACATAGTTTTAATCTCAAGAATAATATTCATAACTCAACTATAATTTGGTTAGAAAAAAAAACTAATTTTGTCGTGAATAGTAACTCGTGAATAGTAACTCATGAATAGTAAACTCGACACAAAAATATAGAAATTCCACAATAAAATACATACCAATATTTCGGTATAATGATATTGAAAGAATAATATTTCTTAAGCTTATAAATAATTTATTTAAATTGTTTACACTTTACTAATTAATGCATTTAATCATCATAAAATGTCAACTCTTAAGATTTCATCACCAATAACCAAAATCCTCATCAAAAATCTGCATATAACTCATATATGATTCTCAAACCATAAAATCATATTTTCTAATTTTCTTACTTCACAAAACATATTTAATTCATTTACTCATAACTAGACTATTTTCATGAAAAATACCAAATCAGTTTCAAAAATATTTCTTTTCTGAAATTTAGCATAATATAGTCCCATAGTGAACATATATTTTTCTCAGAATTTTTAAAAAGTCATTTACTATTTTTCATATGGCCAAAACAGCCGAATATTTAGACATTTATCAAAAATTGTACTTTTGTCCAAAAATTCTGAAATTTACAGAGTATACTTCTATCATATACATGTACTCCCAATAAAAATTTTATCAATTTTGGAGTTAACCACAAGGAATTATAAGCGGTTACTTTTAAAATAGTCTTTTTCCGTAAAATTCATAACTCTTAATCTATACATCCAAAAATCACCATTTTTGGACACAATCAATAAAACTCATCAAAATATTATTTCAAATTTTTCCAGAATTTTTGAAGTTCAGAAAAATTACGAAACTGAAAAACATAACAACCCTTAAAATCCCTTACTATCCCTTACCTCAAAAGAGCAGTACTTCTGATCGGTATGCAAAACCGAAGGAAACTTGCACTGAATAGCAACTCTCAAAGTATCTAAATACTCACAAAATATGCTTCATAATATAGAGAGAGAAAGAGAGAAAACTTGTTTCTGGTGTGATTTTCAATTCTAACTTAGCCCTCTATTTATAGGAAAATTTTAGTAGGCTTGACCTGCAACCTGATGGCTTTACCTGCTACTATTCCCACCCACCACATTTGAAATATAATTCAGCACATTTCTTCACCAACCACAAGTGGGGCCCACCAATTCTAGAATTTTTTACCAAAATGATTAACTCCGAAAATTCAACAATTTCTGAATCAGTCATCTCGTAAAATTCATAATAAATCATATGTTCATTTTTAACGGTTCAAAATTTGTGGGCATATACTCAACTTATATATGTATAACATATCCAAAAATTACCACGATCCAACGGTCGGATTAAAAATTATAACCCCCGCAAAATATCTCAAAAATCCTGATTTTTAATACCTCCATTCTGACAAAAATACGGATAAAAACCTCAACATTAACTCCTTCATTTTTAACCACAAAAATATATCCCTCGTTTATATCCACATAAAATAAATATTTCCTTATCATATGAATCAATAATTAATTATTCACAAATAATATAACAGAAACACATTTATGACAACTAGGCCGTTCCCAGGAAAGAGGGGGCTTTCCAATAAGAATTTCTCCTTACTGGCGCGCAATTAGATAACCAAACCTCTCCTTAGACAGAACTTTCTAGACATTGCCAATAATGTTATCTAATAATATTATTCAAATAATATGAATTATTGATCTGATAATGGGAAATACTGTGCAGTGACAATTATTGAACAACAATAATATAAAATTTCAACGTAGCAATTATTGAATCAATAAAATAAAATATTGAACAGTAATTACTGTAACAATTATTGAGTAGTGCCTTCTTACGTAAGGATCAATAATTCAAAAATACTGTGTAAAACCGTGTGCTACTGTGCAAACACGCGTATTACTGTATTTTAACCACCGGGTATTCCAACAGTGTTAACGGTAACAACTACGCCGTTAATTATAAAATCTCAATTTTTGTCGTTATCTTCATCCGACAGTTATTCTGTTATGGGGCCCACAAATAGCTGCGCCGTCGTACGAATATTCCCCGACAGAAAGAATATTCCACGACCAAACGAATATTCCCCGACAACAATGATTATTTTATAACCACTTGCTTATTTTGAAAAAAAATTTATATTTCACCCATAACTTTAAACTTTTATCAATTTAACCATTTACCGAATAGTAATTATAAGAAAAATTGAATACTTTTATTTCATAAAATTCGGGGTCTTACAATCTCCCCTCCTTATGAAATTTCGTCCTCGAAATTTACGTACCTGGTATTTCAAAGAGTTGAGAATACCTTCCTTTCATTTCAGATTCCATCTTCTCTGTCATCATAATTTCTCCATTGCTCATCTCCTGTATTTCAAATATCATTCTAGAATACAGCTTCAAAACAAGGGTTAATTTAACAAATTAACATATCACATAACATCCCGATATTATGACTGACTAACAAATAAGCTTAGGTAGGACACACTAGCGAAGGATTTACTCATCTCTCCCCTCCTTGTTGTATTCCCCGATCTCCGCCAGAGATCATATCCCTAAGCTCTGATACCAAATGTAACGACCCCAAAATAGGTCTATTCCATCCAACCTATTCTGAGTCGCCAAATACATGGTACAGAAAACAACTACAACTTTATTACAACAATTGTCGTGCAAAATACAATAACACATATGCTGTGAGTTTGGATACAAATATATACCAAATGGTCATGTTCCAACCGTGGACATCACCTCACAATGACACCTTACATAAAGGTATAGTCAAAAACTGTTTTAGAAATTAGAATCTTTGGGAAGTGCTCAAGGAAACCTTCGTACATGGGAGGCCATGCGTCTAGGTTGTGATAGATATCATATGGCCACAGAATTATCCTTGGTTGACCCAATATACCCCAAAGAAAAACGAGAAGATTACTATCATATTCTTCCCAATGGTGAGTCTTCTCTTGACTTATCATTATCTCCACTGTCTCTAATTGAGAATTATACTTCAAACAAACACCAAGATTATATAGGTAGTGCTCGTAAATATACTCAGCAAGTGGATGAGCACATCCATGTCTTATGATGACACGAGGTTGTATGTCATTAGACATCTTGTATGATAGTGACAAAACACTCTTCCAACGTTGGGTTCGCCTCACCCTATTTTCTTCACCAAATATAACTACTAAATGATGACCACCGTTCTATTTTTCCGTTACCCTCGCTCGACCCAGCTACACTCTTATTACCTGAAAGGAATTGTGAAGCAAAAGGGTGAGCACAACTAGCTCAGTAAAGAATATCATGACTAAAGATAATTAAATTATCAATAGCCTTCATCAATAATAAATCAGAGATTTAGAACATATGGTAAATGATAAAAATTTCAACCATAGTTGCAGCGGAACGAGCAATCCATTAGAAGAGTCAAATAGACTATAAAGTCTATTATCTTCTCCATATTAAAAATCCACCAACAATGTTTTATCCCTGTAACATCAATCAACAGTTCTGGTCCACAATCATATAAATAACTCATAATCATATCTATGATTCTAAATTCCTCTTCTCATCCAGGATAAAGATAATTTTCATCACTTGTCTTTACCTGAAACATCAAAGATCATGGTTATACCAAATCACAGTTCCTGTTCAAAATCATACTAATAATTTCATCTTTACACTACAGGCCAACGATATTCGTCAACAATTCATCTTTGCACTACAAGCCAAAGATATTCAACAACAGGTCATCTTTGCACTACGGGCCAAAGATATTCATCAACAATTCATCTTTGCACTACAGGCCAATGATTTTCCTCAACAGTTCATATTTGCACTACAGGCCAAATATATTCATATCTCAAAGAAATATATAATCATTTCAGAATTTATATAAACAATAATTATAACCATATTGATCAATTCACCTTTGCACTTAAGCTTAAGATATTCAATTATAAATTCAATGGTCATGATCATACCAGTCACAATTCAACTTTGCACTACAGGCCAAAGAGAACCCTAGTCATGATCATACCAATAATCTACACATCTTTACACTCCAGTGAAAGAGAATTTCAACGTCAGAGTTATAAAAATGTTATATATGATAATAAAATCAATATAATCAATACATAGTTTTAATCTCAAGAATAATATTCATAACTCAACTATAATTTGGTTAGAAAAAAAAACCAATTTTGTCGTGAATAGTAACTCGTGAATAGTAACTCGTGAATAGTAACTCATGAATAGTAAACTCGACACAAAAATATAGAAATTCCACAATAAAATACATACCAATATTTCGGTATAATGATATTGAAAGAATAATATTTCTTAAGCTTATAAATAATTTATTTAAATTGTTTACACTTTACTAATTAATACATTTAATCATCATAAAATGTCAACTCTTAAGATTTCATCACCAATAACCAAAATCCTCATCAAAAATCTGCATATAACTCATATATGATTCTCAAACCATAAAATCATATTTTCTAATTTTCTTACTTCACAAAATATATTTAATTCATTTACTCATAACTAGACCATTTTCATGAAAAATACCAAATCAGTTCCAAAAATATTTCTTTTCTGGAATTTAGCATAATATAGTCCCATAGTGAACATATATTTTTCTCAGAATTTTTAAAAGTCATTTACTATTTTTCATATGGCCAAAACAGCCGAATATTTAGACATTTATCAAAAATTGTACTTTTGTCCAAAAATTCTGAAATTTACAGAGTATACTTCTATCATATACATGTACTCCCAATAAAAATTTCATCAATTTTGGAGTTAACCACAAGGAATTATAAGCGGTTACTTTTAAAATAGTCTTTTCCCGTAAAATTCATAACTCTTAATCTATACATCCAAAAATCACCATTTTTGGACACAATCAATAAAACTCATCAAAATATTATTTCAAATTTTTCCAGAATTTTTGAAGTTCAGAAAAATTACGAAACTGAAAAACATAACAACCCTTAAAATCCCTTACTATCCCTTACCTCAAAAGAGCAGTACTTCTGATCGGTATGCAAAGTCGAAGGAAACTTGCACTGAATAGCAACTCTCAAAGTATCTAAATACTCACAAAATATGCTTCATAATATAGAGAGAGAAAGAGAGAAAACGTGTTTCTGGTGTGATTTTCAATTCTAACTTAGCCCTCTATTTATAGGAAAATTTTAGTAGGCTTGACCTGCAACCTGATGGCTTTACCTGCTACTATTCCCACCCACCACATTTGAAATATAATTCAGCACATTTCTTCACCAACCACAAGTGGGGCCCACCAATTCTAGAATTTTCTACCAAAATGATTAACTCCGAAAATTCAACAATTTCTGAACCAGTCATCTCGTAAAATTCATAATAAATCATACGTTCATTTTTAACGGTTCAAAATTTGTGGGCATATACTCAACTTATATATGTATAACATATCCAAAAATTACCACGATCCAACGGTCGGATTAAAAATTATAACCTCCGCAAAATATCTCAAAAACCCTGATTTTTAATACCTCCATTCTGACAAAAATACGGATAAAAACCTCAACATTAACTCCTTCATTTTTAACCACAAAAATATATCCCTCGTTTATATCCACATAAAATAAATATTTCCTTATCATATGAATCAATAATTAATTATTCACAAATAATATAACAGAAACACATTTATGACAACCAGGCCGTTCCCAGGAAAGAGGGGGCTTTCCAATAAGAATTTCTCCTTACTGGCGCGCAATTAGATAACCAAACCTCTCCTTAGACAGAACTTTCTAGACATTGCCAATAATGTTATCTAATAATATTATTCAAATAATATGAATTATTGATCTGATAATGAGAAATACTGTGCAGTGACAATTATTGAACAACAATAATATAAAATTTCAACGTAGCAATTATTGAATCAATAAAATAAAATATTGAACAGTAATTACTGTAACAATTATTGAGTAGTGCCTTCTTACGTAAGGATCAATAATTCAAAAATACTGTGTAAAACCGTGTGCTACTGTGCAAACACGCGTATTACTGTATTTTAACCACCGGTATTCCAACAGTGTTAACGGTAACAACTACGCCGTTAATTATAAAACCTCAATTTTTGTCGTTATCTTCATCCGACAGTTATTCTGTTATGGGGCCCACAAATAGCTGCGCCGTCGTACGAATATTCCCCGACAGAAAGAATATTCCACGACCAAACGAATATTCCCCGACAACAATGATTATTTTATAACCACTTGCTTATTTTGAAAAAAAAATTATATTTCACCCATAACTTTAAACTTTTATCAATTTAACCATTTACCGAATAGTAATTATAAGAAAAATTGAATACTTTTATTTCATAAAATTCGAGGTCTTACACTACACGTTCATTAGCTTTCGTTACACTTCCCCCCTGGTTTTGAGCAGTTAAAAGCTCATTACTGGGCTTAGCTCTGCACTGGCGCTGCGGCGCCGGTTCCCTTTACACTTCTCGTGCTGCAGCGCCACTCTGCAGTGGCTACCTCCCCGGTTTGGCGCTGCGGTGCCACCTTACAAAGCATGGCTGACGCTGCGGTGCCAAGCCCTAATCTTTAAAAAAAATTCTAAGTGTTTACACTGATTTGAGACGGTTACTTCACAATCTCATAACTCCTTCATTATAACTCGGAACGAATGAAATTTCTAATCTTTGAAAAAATTTCTAAGTGTTTGGTTACGAATCTTATACTTCCTTGAGAAATTTTTAACATAAACTTATAAATTTTATTTTCTTCATTTTCTTACAATTTTTCGACCATATGAAATCATTCCTAACATCCTTTACTCTTATTCTCAATAAGTTATGTTTTAAACATATAAAAGTTAAAGAAAATTAATTCAGAAGTTAGGTTTTCAATTCCTTTCTTCTTTAATCTCCTTCCGTCGGACAAAGTTTGCTCACGCGCAAGCTTTTCCTCCTCCTTTCCCTCTTCTTCCTCATCCAAAAACTCTCTCTCTCTCTCTCTCTCTCAAATGTTGTAGGATTTTCAAAATCCTAAACAAATGAAATTAAGCTTCCTATTTATAGATTTTCTAGGCTAGGGGCAAAATAGTCATTTCGCCCCTCCGGTTACTATTCCACCTCCTTACTATTTATGAAACTTCCCTTGGAAGTTTCTTGGTTCCGTCATTCGGGTTTCGTCCGACAGTTTTAAACACTGTGATTCTCGGAATTCAAATATTTTTGGATATTTCGTCTTTCCTTTACCGATTAACTTTTGCGTATTCTTCGGATCTCCAAAAAACTGAAAAACACTTTTCGACACTAAGAATTTTCCTTCACATTTTCCCCTAACGTAGTTAAACGAATGAAAAGTACATAACAGTACTTTTCGTCGTTTTTATTTTGTCCGATTTTTGCAAGTTTTTCGAGAAAATTTTTTATCGGTTTACTTAACTTTTCACGATATATTATCGTCAAATCTTTCGACGGAATGTCATTTCGACATACCGAACTCTCAAAAATGATTAGGTTATTCAAACCCTAACCCTTAGGGTTTCGTCGGGTGAATAGTGCATATTTCGCCTTTTTCCCAAAAAATATTTTTGTTCCCGAAAAATTTTTATTTTCGTCTTAAAAATTCTTACTCGTTCAATCTAGCTCATAGCCAGAATACTCATGTATTATAATCATCCTAGGTTAACGAACGATTAATAAACACATAGCTCAGAATATTATTAATAAAATTCCTTTTATTAATAACTAATTCTTTAAAATCTTAATTTTTGAACAATCCGATTTTCCGGGTTGTTACACTCTTCCCCCCTTAAAAAAATTCCGTCCTCATAATTTCTTAAAACCACACCCTTACCTGGGTCACCCCTTCTTCACATAATTTCGTTCTCGAAATTTTTAGCTTACTCTTCTTCTCAACTTCTCTTCAAAGGAGTCCTAATCTTTCAAACATTCTCTTACCTTCATAACGTATCAAGAATTATGGAGTAGAATTAATAATGAGGAATATAAGAATCCCTTTAAAACATTTCATACTTTTGCTGAGGGGTCAAATCGACCATGAACAGGTTTAACAGCATGACGCCGTAACCCTTCTTTCACGGTCAGTTTATAATCACCAAAAAGGTAAACTACCTCTTTCATACATAGGCGATCAACCTATCATATAACCCCATTTTGGGGTGTGTTCACCTCAGACTTAATCATTAGATTCTGCACCAAAATAATTTGGTTTGGCACAACTCTTCAAAGAAAACTCGATTTTCTTTTAAACATGACATACCATTTGTCTTATCTAAATCAAGTAGCTTAGATGTGACGCCCCCAAATAGGTATACATCACCCATCTTGAGTCGCCAAATACATGGTACATAAATCAAATATAAACTTAATTATACAACTGTCATGTGTAAGAATACGACAAAACATAGTTGAGAGTTTAAACAAGAATATTGCCTTCTAGACAATATCCATACTCAATGGAGTCCTCATTACATTTATTGTCACACTATTTTATAGAATAGTGAGGACTACTAAAACAACCATCTGGACCGTCAATCCGTTCCCCGAATCGTCCCATCTATATTCTCATTTCCTGAAGAGAACAGTGAAAGAAAGGGTGAGCTCAACTAGCCCAGTAAGAAATATTATGACTAAGATAATGTAGAATAAATTATCCTTAGCCTTCAACATTATAACAACTGATAGAATACAATAGACAACAAGTTTTAGATCAACAACTGTAGCGGAAATAGCTATCCATTAGAAGAGTCAAGTAGAGCATAAAATCTACAATCTTCTATGATTTAAAAAGTTTTTCATCAACTTTATCGCTGAGACCCAGCTTAATAAATAAAATCGAATCATCCCTGCACCACGACCAAGGATATTCATGTAATCATCAATGGTCATGATTATACCGAATAATCCCTGGTCATAATCATACCAACAACTGTCCATCAATGAACTACTGGCCAATGAGGACTTTCACCACATCATTCGTCATATTACGGTCATGATTATACTGAATAATCCATGGTTATAATCATACCAAGTCCATCTCTGCACGTAAGTCAAAGATGACTTTCATCACAATATAAGCATGAGGATGATGACAATGACATAATAATTTAATAAAACAAGTTCAAGGATAAATTTTAAAGATTTATAATTTAATTTATCCAGAAATCAATAACGTCCAAATTGTCAACATGATACTGCTTTGTAGAGTAAAATTCAAGAATAATATTCATGTACCAAGAATAATTTGGACAGAAAAGAAATATATTTTTTGGGTAAATAGTACCCCGTGAATAGTACTCCATGAATAGTACTTCAGGAATAGTACCTCGTGAATAGTATCCAGACATGAAAAGTACCCCAACTATCCAAGTGAATAATATTCAGGTGAATAGTAATTTGGGTGAATAGTAACCCGTGAATAGCACCCCAACACGAAAAGTGCCCCGAATACTCGAGTGAATAATACTAGAGTGAATAGTAACCGGGTGAATAGTAACTCGTAAAAAAAAATCAAAGAAAATGATATTCCATGACGAGTACAAAAGAATTGATATCCCATACGAGTATAATAGAATATACGAAACTGCAAATGGATTTTTATCCGCCATGCGGTAATCCACGTAGACAGATCATTTCCACAATTTAATAAAGGATGAATACGAAGGATCATTCACCATGCCTGCAGTAATCCACATAGACATGTTATTCCAACAGAATAATAAAGAATTGAATAACAAAAGAATTCACCAGGCATGCGATAGACTGCACAGACAGGTTATTACAACAGAATAATAAATAATGGAACCAGGTTATGCGTAATACGCAGAGACAGGATATTCTAACAGAATAATAAAGAATGGAACCAGGTCATGCGTAATCCGCACAGACATGATATTCCAACAGAATAATAACGAGTGGAATAACATAATAATTTCACCATATATGCGGTACTTCGCATAGACAGGTTATTTCAACATAATAATAAAGAATGGAATAACAGAAGCTCTCTTCATGAATACGAAAGAAATAATACCCCTTACCTTAGAAGAAAACTAGATACTGGAATAGTGAGGTAGCAGACTTCTCTTCTTCTTTCTCTCTATAATTTCTCTCTATAATAATTACTCTGTAGCTTTAGTGAATTGGTGAGAATGAAGGAAGAATGAGCTTCTATTTATAGGAAAATATAGTTTTAATAATTGCACATTTTGGGGCTCAAAATATTACAGTATAATACCTCCCTCTTTTTCTTCATTTTTAATTTAGTCTTGCAAGTATAATCAAACTTGCACCACCTCCCCTAATAGTATGTGAATTAATAGTTCATTCATGTGACTCAATTGTATAATCATGTGAAAAAACTAATTACAGTATAGTACCTTCAACTATACCTCCATTTCTAATTTAGTCATGCAAGTATTATTAATCTTGCACCAACTCCCCTAATAGTACAAGAATGTGAATCAATAGTACACACATGTGAACACATAGTTATAAGCATGTGAATTAATAGCAATTAATTGTTCATTTATCTGGTTAATTACCCAATTGATCAATATAACCTCCAGACATCAATTATTATCGAAATAAATGTCGATTTTTACTAACACTAATAATTCCCACACAATGGAACTATCAATTTTATCTTTAATCAACACGAACTTATATTCATCATTAATATTGTAATTCACAATATTTAACAACCAGGTCGTTCCCAGGAAAGAGGGGGCTTTCCGATAAGGATTTCTCCCTATTGGCGCGTAATTAGATTATCTAACCTGTGACGCCCCCAAAATAAGTATACATCACCTATTCTGAGTCGTCAACTACATGGTATAAAAATACAAATAAAACTTAATTATACAATTGTCGTGTAAAATACGATAAAACATAAGCTGTGAGTTTAAATACAACACTTTCTACTAAACAGAATTCAAACTCAAAATAAGTCCTCAATATATTTATTTTCACACTATTTCATAGAATAGTGAGGACTACTAATGCTATCCTCTGAATCGTCACTCCGTTCCCCGACAAGTCCCCGCTACGTTCTCATTTCTTGAAGAGAACAATGAAAGCAAAAGGGTGAGCTCAACTAGCCCAGTAAGAAATATTATGACTAAGATAATACAGAATAAATTATCGTTAGCCTTCAACAGTGTTTAACTGATAAAATATAACAAACATCAAGTTTAACTGCAGCGGAACAAGCAATCCATTAAAAGAGTCAAGTAGAGAATAAAAGGTTTTTCATCACTTTTATCGCTGAGACTCAGCTTAATAATTAATCAACATCATCCCTGCACTATGGCCAAGGATATTCATTAGTATCACAACCACAAATTATCCATGCATCACAACTAAGGATATTCGTGTATTCATCAATGGTCATGATCATGCCAACAACTGTCCATCAATGCACTGCCAATGAGGACTTTTACCACATCATTTGTAATATTATGGTCATGATTACACCGAATAAACCCTGGTTATAATCATACCAAGTCCATCTATGCACTACATGCCATAGATGACTTTCAACAACATATATAAACATGAGGATGATGACAATGATATAAGAATTCAATAAAATAAGTTCAAGAATTAATTTATCTAGGAACTGATAACGTCTAAATTGTCAACATGATACTGCTTTGTAGAGTAAAATTCAAGAATGCTCAGAAGAATATTTCCATGAAAACTAGGATAAAGCGCAAATATCAAGGATATTCCACTAATTTCATGGAGTATAGAAGTCAAAGTTTTATCCAACTGAGTATAATAAAGAATGGAATAACAAAAGAAATCACCAGGCATGCGATAGACCGCACAGGAAGGTTATTCCAACATAATAATAAATAATGGAACCAGGTCCGGCGTAAAATGCACAGACAGGATATTCCAACAGAATAATAAAGATGGAACCAAATCCGACGTAAAACGCACAGACAGTATATTCCAACAGAATAATAAATAATGGAACCAGGTCCGGCGTAAACGCATAGACAGGATATTTCGACAGAATAATAGATAATGGAACCAGGTCCGGCGTAAACGCACAGACAGGATATTCCGACAGAATAATAAATAATAGAACCAGGTCCGGCGTAAACGCACAGACAGGATGTTCCAACAGAATAATAAAGAATAGAATAACAAAAGAATTTCACCAAGTATAGGGTAGCCCGCGTATACAGGTTATTCCAACAGAATAATAAATAATGGAATAACAAAAGTTCTCTTCATGAATACAAAAGAAATAATACCCTTTACAGGTACAACAAATAATATTCCTTACCTTAAGAAGAAGAATATTGAATATATGACTAGTGCAGTAGCAGAATACTTTTCTTCTTTCTCTCTATAACTTCTCTTTCTAGAGTTTCAGTGAATTCGTAAGAAATAATGAAGGAATGAGCTTCTATTTATAGAAGAATGGACTGCATAGTAACTAACTCATGAACGGTCCAGATTGATTTACTTTAATCTGACGGTCCATATTTAAAATAAAATATAATATATTCTATTTATAATCTAATAAAACGAATAACTTTATAAAAAAATTTTACTATGCAAACACTATGCAGGCACTATGTAAATACTATGCATAATAAAATATAATATATTCTAATTATTGTCTAATAAAATAGATAACTTTATAAAAGTATTCTGTTTTATATAAAAAGATTTTACTATTAGCCTAATAAAACGAATAACTTTTATAAAAGTATTCTATTTTATATAAAAAGCTTTTCTGTTTTATTACATTAATAATACCAATAAAACAAAACTGAGTGACTTATCACGTAAGCATCAATAATCAATACCGTGTGCTACTATGCAACCATGCGTATTACTGTACTTTTACTACCGAGTAGTTCAACAGTTTAATGGTAAAACTTCCGCCGTTATTTTCATAAAGTATATTTTTTTTATCGTCTTCTCAATCCGACAATAATTTTGTTGTGGGGTCCACCAATAATTGTGTCGTCGTACAAATATTCTCTGTTAAAACGAATATTCCCCGACCAATCGAATATTATATAGCAACTTGCGTACTTTGCAAAATTTATAAATATTACCCACAACTATAACATTATATCAATTTCACTCCATGATATTCAAAAATGATATTTATAGAAAATTCATCTTTATTTTATAAAAGTTGGGGCCTTACATAACCTCTCATTGTCAGAACTTCTAGACATTGTCATTATTGCAAATAATAATACGAATAACTTTGCCGTCTCAATTATTGATTTAATAATATAACATATTATGCAAATGATACTGTGACAATAATTAAATCAATAATATGAGAGATATGATGCAGCAATTATTGTAGCAATAATTGAGTATAATTGAGTGACTTCTTACGTAAGTATCAATAATCAATACCGTGCGCTACTATGCAACCACGCATATGACTGTACTTTTACTACCGGGTAGTTCAACAGTTTTAACGATAACACTTTCGTCGTTATTTTTATAAAAAGATAATTCTGCCATTTTCTAACTACGACAATACTTCCGTTGTGGGGTCCACCAATGATTGTGCCGTCGTACGAATATTTCCCGACAAAAAGAAAATTTCCCGAATATTTTATAACAACTTGCTTACTTTGTAAAAATTTTAACATATCACCCTTAACTTTAACCTTTTATCAATTTAACCATTTATGAAATAAAATAATAATTATAAGAAAATTGAATACTTTCATTTCATAAAATTCGGGGTCTTACAATCTCCCCTCCTTATAAAATTTCACCATCGAAATTTATGTACGTTCCTGGTATGCCGAATAGGTGAGGATACTTCGTCATATTCTAACTCTCGAGGTATAACCTTTGAGCATAGAATATAATCATTCTTATCCAATATTTTAATATGTATCTCCTCATATGTTAAATCTTCTTCTATCTCGTCTAGTTCTAATTCAATAATGTGGTTTGGGTCGTCCACATAATTACGTAACATCGATACGTGAAAAACGTTATAAACACACGACATACTTGGCGGTAAAACGAGTCTATAGGCCACAGTTCCTACTCGATCGAGGATTTTAAATGGGCCAATTAAATCGAGGGTTGAGATTTCCTCTATTCATCGACTCTTACTTCTAGAATAACGCCTTCTTGAACCTTCTTCTTCATATTCATCAGCTCTAGGTTTGAGCAGGTTTAACTTTATCGATTAAAGTCGATTCTAATCACATATTCGTTATCTTCACGTGGGTCTCTAGAGTCTTTAACTCTATCTTCATCATTTGTAAGTTATACGAAATAGGTCTTTGTGTTAATAACATAGCACTCGTAAACGCATATGATCTTCTACTCAGCGCGTCAGCTACCACGTTCGTTGTTTCACGATGATATTGAATGGTACGATCGTAATCTTCAACAGCTCGAGCCAAAGTCTTTGGCGCATTATACGTTCGTTTTGGTTGAAAAAAAATATTTGAGGGCTTTTAGAAATGGGTTTTGTATTGGGGTCAATACAAAATTCGATTTCACGCTCTAAGGGTAGGCTAAGAAATCTTCAAGAATATGTCAGGAAATTTATTAACGATAGAAATATCATTCAAAACTGTGACTCTCATCCAAGACTTGGATAGCACATGTAATGAAGGTTTCTCCTAACAGAGTTTCAACCGATAAGCGAAAGTCTAATTTCTCCGGAGTCAAATTTAAACGTTGAGTGCAAGCAAGAGAGATAAAAGAATGGGTAGAACCGGTATCTAATAAGATATAGACTTCGCAAGAATCAATAACTAACTAACCCGTGCTAACTTCGTTCGGGTTACTCGCTTTTTGAGAAGTCGCGAAAAATGCTCTCCCTGAAACCACCGACTATGTTTTGTCTGTATCTGCCTTTGGTACCACCGTCCCAGCTGAACTTGACTTTGGTGTACGACAAAATCGGGCTAGGTGACCTTTTTTTCCACAATTGTAACATGCTTTGGACTACATCGTGCAGCTTGGACTGATATGCCCCTCCCCTTCACATTTGAGGCATACAATTGGTGGTCGTTCTCCTTCCTTGAAAACGGGTGTTAGTGATGCTATCTTTCCATTGTTGTTGAACCTTCTCTTCTTGAAATTTCCACTCCTATTATCTTGGTCATGATTACCACTGAAGTGGTTACCATTCTTGGCATGATAATTTCCTCCCCCCCGATGGTTATCATTGTTCCGATGGTCGTTGCCACCAATACGATTATTATCGTGTTGTTGCTCGTTAAACTTTGGTTGGGCTGGCTCATTATCGCGCTCCAATAACTGAGCCCTATTCACTACATCTGAATACAAACATAATTTGTGAGAAATGAGGCATTGACGTATTTCGGGTTTCAAACCTCTTAGAAACATTCGCGTCATTCGCTCCTCATTATCAACCAAATGAGATACAAACCAGGATAACTCCGTAAATTTAGCCTCGTATTGTGACACGGTCATATTGTTTTGCTCCAACTTGATTAACTCCACCTCCTTCATGTGACGAATACTTTCGAGAAAATACTTGTCGTTGAACAACTCTTGGAACTTCTCCCAAGACATCTTGAGTGCGTCAGGCTGGGTACGTTTTACAGATTATCACCAGTAATCTGCTTCTTCACGCAATATAAAGGTGGCAAAGGGAACCTTTTGGTCCTCGGAGCATCCCAAGACATCAAATATCTTGGTGATCTGCTGTAACCACGTCTCCGCCTTAAGTGGTTCTGGCTTTCCCAAAAACTCCGGTGGTCCCAACTCCTTGAACTGCTTAGCGGTGACCGACCATGGGTTGCCATTGTTTCCACCTGCATTATGAACATGAGTCTCCCCCGCTTGACGTTGCATGAATTGTATAAAGCCTCTGAACATCCCATCGTTCATCATTTCATCGGTGTTATTGTTTACCTGAGGATTATTCTCTTCCTGTTGCACATTATTCTGGATATTGATCGTTGGTGACTCAATGGTCTCATGTGCTTCATTGCTTATCTCAACATTTTCGGCCATTTTCAAATACTGCCACAAAATAAGGGTTAATTAACATATCATATATTATCCCTATACTCTGACCGACCAATTAAATACCAAATAAACTTAGGTAGGTCATACTAGCGAAGGAATTTCCTGCCTCTCCCCTCCTAGTTCTAGTCTCATATCTTAGCCAGGGATCATATCCCTAAGCTTTGATACCAACTGTGACGCCCGCAAAACAGGTATACATCACCCATCTTGAGTCGCCAAATACATGGTACATAAATCAAATACAAACTTAATTATACAACTGTCGTGTAAAAATACGAAAAAACATAGCTGAGAGTTTAAACAAGAATATTGCCTTCTAAATAATATCCACACTCAATGGAGTCCTCATTACATTTATTGTTACACTATTTTATAGAATAGTGAGGACTATTAAAATAACCATCTGGACCGTCAATCCTTTCCCCGAATCGTCCCATCAATATTCTCATTTCCTGAAGAGAACAGTGAAAGGAAGGGTGAGCTCAACTAGCCCAGTAAGAAATATTATGACTAAGATAATGCAGAATAAATTATCCTTAGCCTTCAACAGTATAACAACTGATAGAATACAATAGACAACAAGTTTTAGATCAACAACTGTAGCGGAAATAGTAATCCATTAGAAGAGTCAAGTGGAGCATAAAATCTACTATATTCTATGATTTAAAAAAAAATCATCAACTTTATCGCTGAGACTCAGCTTAATAAATAAAATCGAATCATCCCTGCACCACGGCCAAGGATATTCTTGTAATCATCAATGGTTATGATTATACCGAATAATCCCTGGTCATAATCATACCAACAACTGTCCATCAATGAACTACAGGCCAATGAGAACTTTCACCACATCAATCGTCACATTACGGTCATGATTATACCGAATAATCCCTGGTTATAATCATACCAAGTCCATCTCTGCACGTAAGCCAAAGATGACTTTCATCACAATATAAGTATGAGGATGATGACAATGACATAATAATTCAATAAAACAAGTTCAACGATAAATTTTAAAGATTTATAATTTAATTAATCCAAAAATATCCCAAATAACCGAGTAAATAATATTTGGGTGTATAGTAATTTGGGTGAATTCCATGACGAGTACAAAAGAAATGATATCTCATACGAGTATAATAGAATATACAAAATTGCAAATGGATTTTTATCCGCCATGCGGTAATCCACGTAGACAGATCATTTTCACAATTTAATAAAGGATGAATACGAAGGATCATTCACCATGCATGCGGTAATCCACATAGACATGTTATTCCAACAGAATAATAAAGAATTGAATAACAAAAGAATTCACCAGGCATGCGATAGACTGCACAGACAGGTTATTACAACAGAATAATAAATAATGGAACCAAGTTATGCGTAATACGCAGAGACAGGATATTCTAACAGAATAATAAAGAATGGAACCAGGTCATGCGTAATCCGCACAGACATGATATTCCAACAGAATAATAACGAGTGGAATAACATAATAATTTCACCATATATGCGGTACTTCGCATAGACAGGTTATTTCAACATAATAATAAAGAATGGAATAACAGAAGCTCTCTTCATGAATACGAAAGAAATAATACCCCTTACCTTAGAAGAAAACTAGATACTGGAATAGTGAGGTAATAGACTTCTCTTCTTCTTTCTCTCTATAATTTCTATCAATAATAATTACTCTATAGCTTTAGTGAATTGGTGAGAATGAAGGAAGAATGAGCTTTTATTTATAGGAATATATAGTTTTAATAATTGCACATTTTGGGGCTCGAAATATTACAGTATAATACCTCCCTCTTTTTCTTCATTTTTAATTTAGTCCTGCAAGTATTATCAAACTTGCACCACCTCCCCTAATAGTAAATCATATGATTTAATAGTTCATTCATGTGACTCAATAGTATAATCATGTGAAAAAACTAATTATAGTATAGTACCTTCAACTATACCTCCATTTCTAATTTAGTCATGCAAGTATTATTAATCTTGCACCAACTCCCCTAATAGTACAAGAATGTGAATCAATAGTACACAAACGAGAACACATTGTTATAAGCATGTGAATTAATAGCAATTAATTGCTCATTTATCCGGTTAATTACCTAATTGATCAATATAACCTCCAGACATCAATTACTATCGAAATAAATGTAAATTTTAACTAACACTAATAATTCCCACACAATGGAACTATCAATTTTATCTTTAATCAACACAAACTTATTCATCATTAATATTATAATTCACAATATTTAACAACCAGGTCGTTCCCAGGAAAGAGGGGACTTTCCGATAAGGATTTCTCCCTATTGACGCGCAATTAGATTATCTAACCTCTCCTTGTCAGAACTTCTAGACATTGTCAATATTGCAAATAATAATATGAATAACTTTGCCTTCTCAATTATTGATTTAATTATATAACCTATTATGTAGATGATACTGTGATAATAATTAAACCAATAATATGAGAGATATGATGCAGTAATTACTGTAGCAATAATTGAGTATAACTGAGTGACTTCTTATGTAAGCATCAATAATTAATACCGTGTGTTACTATGCAACCACGCATATTACTGTACTTTTACTACCGGGTAATCCAACAGTTTTAACGGTAACACTTTCGCCGTTATTTTTATAAAAAGATAATTCTGCCATTTTCTAACTACGACAATACCTCCTTTGTGGGGTCCACGAATAATTGTGCCGTCGTACGAATATTCTCCGATAAAAAGAATATTCCCCGAATATTTTATAACAACTTGCTTACTTTGCAAAAAATTTCACATATCACCCTTAATTTTAACCTTTTATCAATTTAACCATTTACAAAATAAATTAATAATTATAAGAAAATTGAATACTTTCATTTCATAAAATTCAGGGTCTTACAATCTCCCCTCCTTATGAAATTTCGCCCTCGAAATTTACGTACGTTCCTGGTATACCGAATAGGTGAGGATATTTCGTTAGATTCTAACTCTTGAGGTATAACCTTTGAGCATAGAATGTAATCATTCTTATCTAATATTTTAACATGTATCTCCTCATACGTTAAATCTTCTTCTATCTCGTCTAGTTCTAATTCAATAATGTGGTTCGGGTCGTCCACATAATTACGTAACATCGATACGTGAAAAACGTTATGAACACACGACATACTTGGCGGTAAAACGAGTCTATAGGCCACAGTTCCTACTCGATCAAGGATTTCAAATGGGCCAATTAAATTGAGGGTTGAGATTTCCTCTATTCATCGATTCTTACTTCTAGAATAACGCCTTCTTGAACCTTCTTCTTCATATTCATCAGCTTTAGGTGTGTAGTTTGAGCGGCTTTAACTTTATCGATTAAAGTCGATTCTAATCGTATATTCGTTATATTCACGTGGGTCCCTAGAGTCTTTAACTCTATCTTCATCATTTGTAAGTTATACGAAATGGGTCTTTATGTTAATAACATCGCACTCGTAAACGCATACGATCTTCAACTCAACGTGTCCGCTATCACGTACGCCCTTCCACGATGATATTGAATGGTACGATCGTAATCTTCAACAGCTCGAGCCAACGTCTTTGGCGTATTATACGTTCGTTTTGGTTGAAGAAAAATATTTGAGGGTTTTTAGAATTAGGTTTTGTACTAGGGTCAATACAAAATTCGATTTCAAGCTCTAAGGGTAGGCTAAGAAGTCTTCAAGAATACGTCAGGAAATTTATTAACGATAGAAATATCATTCAAAACTGTGACTCTCATCCAAGACTTGGATAGCATATGTAATGAAGGTTTCTCCTAACAGAGTTTCAACCGATAAGTGAAAATCTAATTTCTCCGGAGTCAAATTTAAACGTTGAGTGCAAGCAAGAGAGATAAAAGAATGGGTAGAACCGGTATCTAATAAGGTATAGACTTCGCAAGAATTTGTAATTAACTAACCCGTGCTAACTTCGTCTGGATTAGTCGCTTTTTGAGAAGTCACGAAAAACGCTCTCCCTAAAGCCACCGACTTTTTTTTGTCTGTATCCGCCTTTGGAACCACCGTTCCAGCTGGATTTGACTTTGGTATACGACAAAATCGGGCTAGGTGACTTTTTTCTCCACAATTGTAACATGCTTTGGACTGCATCGGGAAGCTTGGACTGATATGTCCCTCCCCTCCGCATTTGAAGCATACAATTGGTGGTCGTTCTCCTTCCTTGAAAACGGGTGTTGGTGATGCTATCTTTCCATTGTTGTTGTACCTTCTCTTCTTGAAATTTTCACTCCTATTATCTTGGCCATGATTTAGTCTGAAGTGATTACCATTCTTAGCATGATAATTTCCCCACCGATGGTTATTATTGTTCCGATGGCCGTTGCCACCGGTACGATTATTATCGTATTGTTGCTCGTTAAACTTTGGTTGGGCCGGCTCATTATCGCGCTCCAATAACTGAGCCCTATTCACTACATCTGAATACAATTTGTGAGAAATGAGGTACTGACGTATTTCGGGTTTCAAACCTCTTAGAAACATTCTCGTCATTCGCACCTCATTATCAACCAAATGGGATGCAAACCGGGATAACTCCACAAATTTAGCCTCGTATTGCGACACAGTCATATTGTTTTGCTCCAACTTGATAAACTCCACCTCCTTCATGTGATGAATACTTTCGAGAAAATACTTGTCGTTAAACAACTCTTGGAACTTCTCCCAAGACTTCTTGAGTGCGTCAGGCTGGGTACGTTTTACAGATTCCCACCAGTAATCTACTTTTTCATGCAACATAAAGGTGGTAAAGGGAACCTTTTGGTCCTCGGAGCATCCCAAGACATCAAATATCTTGGTGATCTGCTTTAACCACATCTCTGCCTTAAGTGGTTCTGGCTTTCCCAAAAACTCCGGTGGTCCTAGCTCCTTGAACTACTTAGCGGTGACCAACTGTGGGTTGCCATTGTTTCCACCTGCATTATGAACAGGAGTCTCTCTCGCCTGATGTTGCATGAATTGCATAAAGCCTCTGAATATCCCATCGTTCATCATTTCATCGGTGTTATTGTTTACCTGAGGATTATTCTCTTCCTGTTGCATATTATCCTAGATATTGATCGTTGGTGACTCAACGGTCTCATGTGCTTCATTGCTTATCTCAACATTTTCGGATGTCATTTTCAAATACTGCCACAAAATAAGGGTTAATTAACATATCACATATTATCCCTATACTCTGACCGACCAATTAAATACCAAATAAACTTAGGTAGGTCATACTAGCGAAGGAATTTTCTGTCTCTCCCCTCCTAGTTCTAGTCTCACATCTTAGCCAGGGATCATATCCCTAAGCTTTGATACCAACTGTGACGCCCCCAAAACAGGTATACATCACCCATCTTGAGTCGCCAAATACTTTTATAAAGTTATATGTTTTATTAGACAATAATTAGAATATATTATATTTTATTATGCATAGTATTTGCATAGTGCCTACATAGTATTTGCATAGTAAAATCTTTTATAAAGTTATTCGTTTTATTAGATTATAAATAGAATATATTATATTTTATTTAAAAGATTTTTCTTTAAATATGGACCGTCAGATTAAAGTAAATCAATCTAGACCGTTCATGAGTTAGTTACTATGCAGTCCATTTTTCTATAAATAGAAGCTCATTCCTTCATTATTTTCTTACGAATTCACTGAAACTTTAGAGAGAGAAATTATAGAGAGAGAGAGAGAGAGAAGAAATGTATTCTGCTACTTCACTACTCTGATATCAAGTTTCTTTTACGGTAAGGGATATTATTTGTTGTGCTCGTAAAGGATATTCTTTCTTTCTTATTAATGAAGAGAACTTCTGTTATTCCATTCTTTATTATTCTGTTGGAATAACCTGTATACTCGGGCTACCCTATACTTGGTAAAATTCTACTGTTATTCCATTCTTTATTATTCTGCTGGAATAACCAGTATACGCAGACTACCCTAGGTACTTGGTGACATTCTTCTATTATTCCGTCTTTATTATTATTCTGTTGGAATATCCTGTCTGTGCATTTTACGCTGGACCTGGTTCAGTCTTTATTATTATTCTGTTGGAATATCCTGTCTGTGCGTTTTACGTCGGACCTGGTTCCGTCTTTATTATTCTGTTGGATCATCCTGTCGGTGCGAATTTCGCCTTACCTGGTTCCGTTACTTATTATTCTGTTGGAATAACCTGTTTATGCGAAGTACCGCATGCATAGTGAATTCTTTTGTTATTCCATTCGTTATTATACTCAGTTGGTTAAAGTTTTTACTTCTATACTCCATGAAATTAGTGGAATATCCTTGATATTTGCGTTTCATCCAGTATCTTTTCATGGAAATATTTTTCTGAGCATTCTTGAATTTTACTCTACAAAGCAGTATCATGTTGACAATTTAGACGTTATTAGTTCCTAGATAAATTAATTCTTGAACTTGTTTTATTGAATTCTTATATCTTTGTCATCATCCTTATGTTTATATTATGTTGAAAGTCATATGTGGCCTGTAGTGCATAGATGGACTTGGTATGATTATCACCAGGGATTATTCGGTATAATCATGACCGTAATATTACAAATGTTGTGGTAAAAGTTCTCATTGGGCCGTAGTGCATTGATGGACAGTTGTTGGCATGATCATGACCATTGATGAATACACGAATATCCTTGGCTGTGATGCATGGATAATTTGTGGTTGTGATACTAATGAATATCATTGGTCGTAGTGCAGGGATGATGTGGATTATTTATTAAGCTGAGTCTCAGCGATAAAAGTCATGAAAAACCTTTTAAATCATAAAAGATATTAGATTTTATTCTCTACTTGACTCTTTTAATGGATTACTTGATCCGCTGTAGTTAAACTTGATGTCTATTGTATTTTATCAGTTTAACATTGTTGAAGACTAATGATAATTTATTTTGCATTATCTTAGTTATAATATTTCTTACTATTCTCTTCAGGAAATGAGAATATAGCTGAGACGAGTCAGGAAAATGAGTTATAGACCAGATGATAGCATTAGTAGTCCTCACTATTCTATGTAATAGTGTGATAATATATGTAATGAGGACCTCATTGAGTTTGTATAGTCTATCTGACAATATTTGCATTAAAACTCATAGCATATATTTAGTCGTATTTTACACGACTGTTGTATAATTAAGTTGTATTTGAATTTTATATCATGTATTTGGCGACTCAGAATAAGTGATGTATACCTATTTTGGGGGCGTCACAGTTGGTATCAAAGCTTAGGGATATGATCCCTGGCTGAGATGTGAGATAAGAACTAGGAGGGGAGAGATGGGGAATTCCTTCGCTAGTATGACCTACCTAAGTTTACTTGTTATTTAATTGGTCGGTCAGAATATAGAGATAATATGTGATATGTTAATTAACCCTTGTTTTGTGACAGTTTTTGAAAATGGCATCTGAAAATATTGAGATAAGCAATGGAGCACAGGAGACTGTTGAGTCTCCACAAATCAATAATCATGACAATGTGCAACAGGAAGACAATAATCCTCATGTAAACAACAACACTGATCAATTGACGAACGACGGTACGTTTAGGAGTTTTTTTGAATTCATGCAACATCAGGCGAAGGTGACTCCTGTTCATAATGCAGGAGGAAACAATGGCAACCCACGGTTGGTCACCGCTAACCAATTCAAGGAGCTGGGACCACCGGAGTTTTTGGAAAAGCCAGAACCACTTAAGGCAGAGACGTGGTTAAAGCAGATCACCAAGATATTTGATGTCTTGGGATGCTCCGAGGAGCAAAATGTTCCTTTTGCCACCTTTATGTTGTGTGAAGAGGCAGATCACTGGTGGGAATCCGTAAAACGTACCCAGCCTGACGCACTCAAGATGTCTTGGGAGAAGTTCCAAGAGCTGTTCAATGACAAGTACTTTCTCGAAAGCATTCGTCGCATTAGGAGATGGAATTTATCAAGTTGGAGCAAAACAACATGATCGTGTCGCAGTACGAAGCCAAGTTTGCCGAGTTATCCCGATTTGCGTCCCACTTGGTTGACAATGAAGAGAGAATGACGTAGATGTTTTTAAGAGGTTTGAAGCTGGAGATACGTCAATATCTTATTTCTCATAAACTGTGTTTGTATTCAGATATTGTAAATAGGGCTCAGTTAGTGGAGCGTGATAATGAGTCAACGCAACCAAAAGAGAGCAGCCGGCAAAATGATAATACCGGTGATAACAGTCATCAAAGCGGTGACAATAAACATGGAGGGAATCAACATGCCAGAAATGGCAACCACTTCGGTGGTAATCATGGTCAAAATAATAAGAATGGACATTTCAAGAAGAGGAGATTCAACAATGATGGAAAGACGTCAGCACCAGCACCCGTTGTTAAGGAAGGAGGACGACCACCTATCATATGCTTCAAATGCGGAGGGGAGGGACACATCAGTCCAAACTGCACGATGTCGTCCAAAGCATGTTATAATTGTGGAAGAGAAGGTCACTTAGCCTGATTTTGCCGTTCACCAAAGACAAGTTCAGCTAAGATGGAGGCACCAAAGGCCGTCCCAGAAAAGTCAAAGCCGGTAGTTTAAGAGAGAGCGTTTTTTCGTGACAAAGAACCTGAATAAAATTATCACGGGTATGTTAGTCATAAACTCTTGTGAAGTCTATACCGTGTTAGATATCGGTTCTACTCACTCTTTTATTTCACCTAGTTGTGTTCAATATTTGAAGTTAACTCCGGAGAAGTTAGACTTTGATATATCTGTTTAAACTCAGTTGGGAGAAACCTTCGTTACCTCCACTATTTATAAATCTCGTTCAAATTAACACTTTCACGTTACCTGTCGATCTTATCTCTTTGAAAATACTTGTATTTGATGTGATTTTTGGAAACGATTGGTTAACTACTCATCATACTTTTCGTAAGGTTGTTAGCTTTCATACTCCTAACCAACCTGTTATGCGAATTCAAGCAACCAAACCACTAAAGTCAATTATTGTCATATCAAGCCATAAGTAAAGAGCCTCGGTCCTTTCGTTGTTGACTTTCTTGTGTGGAATGCACCGAAGCAAGACTTTCTGTAGGCGACGTCGTGAATGACGATGGCAAGTTGATATGTATCAATGTGACGTGCTATCCAAGTCTTGGATAAGGGTCACAGTTTTGAACGATATTTCTATTATTAATAAAGTTCCTGACGTATTCTTGAAGACTTCTTAGCCTACCCCAGAGCGTGAAATTGAATTTTGTATTGACCCTAGTACAAAACCCATTTCTTAAACCCTTAAATATTTCTTCAACTAAAGCGAACGTATCATGCGCCAAAGACGTTGGCTCGAGCTGTTGAAGATTATGACCATACCATTCAATATAATCGTGGAAGAATGAAAGTGGTAGATGACGAGTTGAGTAGAAGATCGTATGCGAGTAAGATGTTGTTAACACAAAGACTCATTTCGTATAACTTACAAATGATGAAGATAGAGTTAAAGACTCTAGGGACCTACGTGAAGATAATGAATATACGATTAGAATCGACTTTAATCGATAAAGTTAAAGCCACTCAAGCTACATACTCAGAGCTGATGAATGTGAAGAAGAAGGTTCAAGAAGGCGTTATCTCAACCCTCGATTTAATTGACCCATTTTTAATCCTCGATCGAGTAGGAACTGTGGCCTATAGACTCGCTTTACCGCCAAGTATGTCTCGTGTTCATAACGTTTTTCATATATCTATGTTACGTAAATATGTGGAAGACCCGAACCATATTATTGAGTTAGAACCAGACGAAATAGCGGATGATTTAACGTATGAAGATGTACCTGTTAAAATCCTGGAATATATTCTACGCTTAAAGGTTATACCTCAAGAGTTAGAATCTGACGAGGTTTCCTCATCTGTTCAGCATACCAGGTACGTACGTAAATTTTGAGGGCAAAATTCCATAATGAGGGGAGATTGTGAGACCCCAGATTTTATGAATAAAGATTTAAATTTCGCGAAATATTTTTTTGACTATTATAGTGCGGATTTGATATAATGTTATAGTTGTGGGTAGTATTTATAAATTTTACAATGTATGCAAGTTGTTGTATTATATTCGATTGGTCGGGAAATATTCGTTTTAATAGGGAATATTCATATAACGGCGCAATCATTGGTGGACCCCATAGCGGAATTATTGTCGGATTGAGAAAACGATAAAAATATTTTTATTGAAAATAACGGCAGAAGTTTTACCATTAATACTGTTGAACTACTCGTACACTAATACGCGTGATTGCATAGTAGAACACTGTATTGATTATTGATGCTTACGTGATAAGTCACTCAGTTTTATTTTATTGGTATTATTAATGTAATAAAACAGAAAAGCTTTCCATATAAAACAGAATACTTTTATAAAGTTATTCGTTTTATTAGGCTAATAGTAAAATCTTTTTATATAAAACAGAATACTTTTATAAAGTTATCTGTTTTATTAGACAATAATTAGAATATATTATATTTTATTATGCATAATGTTTGCGTAGTGTCTGCATAGTGTTTGCATAGTAAAATATTTTATAAAGTTATTCGTTTTATTAGATTATAAATAGAATATATTATATTTTATTTAAAAGATTTTTCTTTAAATATGGACCATCAGATTAAAGTAAATCAATCTAGACCGTTCATGAGTTAGTTACTATGTAGTCCATTTTTCTATAAATAGAAGCTCATTCCTTCATTATTTTCTTACGAATTCACTGAAACTCTAGAGAGAGAAATTATAGAGAGAGAAGAAAAGTATTCAGCTACTTCACTACTCCGATATCAAGTTTCTTTTACGGTAAGGGATATTATTTGTTGTACTCGTAAAGGATATTCTTTCTTTCTTATTCATGAATAGAACTTCTGTTATTCCATTTATTCTGTTGGAATAACCTGTATACTCGGGCTACCCTATACTTGGTAAAATTCTTTTGTTATTTCATTCTTTATTATTCTGCTGGAATAACCAGTATACGCGGACTACCCTATACTTGGTGACATTCTTCTATTATTTCGTCTTTATTATTATTCTGTTGGAATATCATGTCTGTGCGTTTTACGCCGGACCTGGTTCCGTCTTTATTATTATTCTGTTGGAATATCCTGTCTGTGCGTTTTACGCCGAACCTGGTTCCGTCTTTATTATTCTGTTGGAACATCCTGTCAGTGCGAATTTTGCCTGACCTGGTTCCGTTACTTATTATTCTGTTGGAATAACCTGTTTATGCGAAGTATCGCATGCATGGTGAATTCTTTTGTTATTCCATTCGTTATTATACTCAGTTGGTTAAAGTTTTGACTTCTATACTACATGAAATTAGTGGAATATCCTTGATATTTGCGCTTCATCCAGTATCTTTTCATTGAAATATTCTTCTGAGCATTCTTGAATTTTACTCTACAAAGCAGTATCATGTTGACAATTTGGACGTTATTAGTTCCTAGATAAATTAATTCTTGAACTTGTTTTATTGAATTCTTATATCGTTGTCATCATCCTCATGTTTATATTATGTTGAAAGTCATCTGTGGCCTTTAGTGTATAGATGGACTTGGTATGATTATAACCAGGGATTATTTGGTATAATCACGACCGTAATGTTACAAATGATGTGGTATAAGTCCTCATTGGGCCGTAGTGCATTGATAGACCGTTGTTGGCATGATCATGACCATTGATGAATGTGTATATCATTGGCTGGGATGCATGGATAATTTGTGGTTGTGATACTAATGAATATCCTTAGCCGTAGTGCAGGGATGATGTGGATTACTTATTAAGTTGAGTCTCAGCGATAAAAGTCATGAAAAACCTTTTAAATCATAAAAGATAGTAGATTTTAATCTCTACTTGACTCTTTTAATGGATTGCTTGATCCGCTGCAGTTAAACTTGATGTCTATTGTATTTTATCTGTTTAACATTGTTGAAGACTAATGATAATTTATTTTGCATTATCTTAGTCATAATATTTCTTACTGGGCTAGTTGAGCTCACCATTTCTTTCACTGTTCTCTTTAGGAAATGAGAATATAGCTGAGACGAGTCAGAAAACAGAGTGATAGACCAGATGATAGCATTAGTAGTCTTCACTATTCTATATAATTGTGTGATAATAAATGTAATGAGGACCTCATTGAGTTTGTATATTGTCTATCTGACAATATTTGTATTAAAACTCATAGCATATGTTTAGTCGTATTTTACACGACTGTTGTATAATTAAGTTGTATTTGAATTTTGTACTATGTATTTGGCGACTCATAATAGGTGATGTATAACTATTTTGGGGGCGTCACAATTTAGATACTTTGTGAGTTGCTATTCAACCGTGCAAGTTTTCTTCAGCCTTATACCTGATATTTCAGCTGGAAGTACGGTTCTTTTGAGGTGGGGGATTGTAAGGGATAGTAAGGGATGTTATTTTCTTCATAATGATTTTATTCTTTCAATATCATTATACCGAAATATTGGTATGAATTTTATTGTGGAATTTCTACCTTTTTGAGTCGGGGTTAATATTCATGTATACGACACTATTCACGTATACGGCACTATTCACGTATACAACACTATTCATGTATATGGCACTATTTACGTATATGACATTAATTACGTATACGGTACTATGTACGAATACGAAGTACTATTCATGAGTTATTATTCATGAGTTACTATTCACGAGTTACTATTCACGAGTTACTATTTATGGGTACTATTCATAACAAAATTGATTTCTTTTTCTGACCAAATTATCGTTGATTTATGAATATTGCTTTTGAAATTAAATGCATGATCATATTATTTTTATTATCATATATAACATTTTTATAATCTTGGTGATGAAATTTGTCTTTGACTTGAGTGTAAAGATGGCTAGATTATTGGTATGATCGTGACTATGGGTTCTCTTTGGCCAGTAGTGCAAAGTTGAATTGTTGACTGGTATGATCATGACCATTGAATTTATAATTGAATATCTTTAGCTTAATGTTGGCGAAAATCTAATTACGCACAACACGCAAGTATACGTGGTCAACAAGTAATATAATAGTAAGTAAAGTATCGTTCCCACAGAGATTAACACAAATTTCCCTCGCAACTACCAATTTCCTACTAATCCAAATTTTATTAAACTAATCAATCTCCAATTAAATTAAATTGTATCTCAATCATAAAAGAAAAATAAATAATCACCACAAATACCAAATAAGAAAGTCCAAACAAGTAGAATTAGGCTAATAACTTCACTCTAAGCACCCCTTTGATTTGTATTACCTTATTCCAGTTTAACTCACCATTCCAGCTTATTAATCAAGAACACATAAGTAGTATTAATCACCTCTCGATGAATTAACACCGTATTGACTCAAATCCACAATTAAGATAGAATTTAATCAAACACCTTAATTAATCAAGTCGCTATATTTCTAAGTAAATTCCAATTAAGCAAGGTTTAATCCCAAGTCCTCTTCAAGATTACATATGATGTTCAGCATATCTCTATCTCAACAATAATCACTAATTTGCTCTCAACAAATTTAATGACAAATGCTATATTAATTAAGTCTAGATTTATATTTCATCTCTCAAATTCATACAAATCACACATAAAATTGTTGATCAAGCAATTTATAAATTAACGCTCAAATTAATATAGATAAACTGCATAATAGCTATATTAAACTGAAAACCAAGGTTTCACAATCATCGTTCCACTTAGAGATCCATTAAAAGCCTAATAAATAATTTAGCCCATAATAAACGAATAATACGCTAAATAAACCAAAGGAAACATCATCCCAAATACAGAGCTAGAAAGTTAGAGAAGAAAATTGATACACCACCCTTCTCCGCCTCTAATTCTGAAACTTCGTGAATTTTCCTCTTCTTCGTTCTTTCCAATCCTTACTCCCGTTGATAGATAAGCTCCTCTCTTGAACGCCTCTCTATATCTGTTATTAATAGCCTTTTTACTCCTCCAACCAAGACTCCTATTCCATCACAAAGTTCTGCCCAACAGAGTCCAGTTCAGTTCACACACCAGCGCGGTTCGCGTAGGCTTTTACACTACCGCCGCGCGCTCCGCGCCAGCCTGCCAGCAGCTCTTTCACGCCACAGCGCGGTCCGCGCTCTCCAGCCTAGTGATGCGGCGCGCTCCGCGCCAGGTAGACAGAAACTTCAACATATCCTCAAGACATCCTCAAATGCTCCAATTTGCTACATGAGTCGGAATTACCTACAACCAAACGCAAACCCCATCAAAGATAACATGAAAATACTCAAAAACTAGCAAGATAACAAGCCATATAAACATAATTCATGGGTTAAAACCCACTCATCAAACTCCCCCAAGCTTGAACATTGCTTGTCCTCGAGCAAAAATGCAATGCAACTAAAATCTAAACTACGAATCCAGAATTAAAACCATACAAATGATTTACTCATACATCCTCAGAAAAATTAGTAAACAAACACCCTTCATACAAAATTCCATTTGCAAGACCATCACTCTATAATCTAACCCTGTCATTATTAGTATAGTGTGTGTGTGCGCAACACCCATGCCAACCGATACTAAATCAACATAGCTACATAACCAATTTCTTTTCAGGAATCATGCAGTAAAAACTCAAAAATTCACGGATAAACAAACTCTAGCATTAGCTAAATAACCAAGTTCCGGTTCTGAGAAGGGTATTCATACTCAATTTTTCTTTTCTTTTCTCTTCTTTCTTTTCTTTTTTTTTTCTTTTTTTTTTTACTAAAGAGATGGTTGGTGAGTGCGTTTTACGCTCCATCTCACACTTGCGTTTATGGAGAGTATTTCTTCTCAATCCACCACAAGCCATCATTTTACTTTTTGTTTTTTTTTTTCGAGCTTATATACCCAAATCTTCCCCCAAGCTTAGGTTCATACCTATCTTGTTCACTTTCTTATTTATACTAGCACTATCCTTTTAGAAAATATTTATGTAGCAAGTTGAACTAATCAATTAACATAACTGTTGTTACGTGCTATCCGTTTTATACTAATTTCAGACCGAGCAAGATTCAATCACAATAGAACTTGCATCAAAATTCTTATTCTTAGGGAAAAACTCATTTACATAATTTCAATTTCATCATTGGCCAAAGCAAATAAATTTTTTTTTTCATAGATAAATCACTAGCATGCAACCTAAATAACAAATTAATACTGTAAAATCTAAATACCCAATCCCCCAAACTTAGATAAAGGAATGCCCTCATTACGTAAAATATACACCTTAAGTAAATAAAATGAGGACTTCCCTGAACGCGTGACTACTCGTCCTCCGAAGGAGGATAAGGTGGAAGGATTGGTGGAATTGGCATAACAACCGGCTGAGCACTAGGATTGCAGCGAGAAAATGCCTCAGCAAGCGTATCGAAAGCATGTGCATTGTATTGATGCATTAATTCTTGTCGTTCGGCCAACCACAAGAATTGATTCCTTAGAGCCTGCGGTTGTTCTGCTGCAACTGGTGGTGATGGTTGGTAGATCATGATGTAACCTTCACCACGCGGGTGTGAACGCGCCCCATCCTAGGCTTTGTATCTTTCAATAGTAGCATGGTCAATCACTCCCGTTGGTTGTAGTGATGGCTCGTTAGGGTTCCACTGCACACCAGCTTTCCGGCATAAGTCTGTAATGAGAAACCCATGGAGTAACCCGCCGGTAGTACTCCCACGTAAGGCCCGGTCAATAGAATCTTGAATACACGCCCCCACATCAACATCATAAAAGGCAATGGAATTGTCCCGATTGTAGTGGTGGTGCACAATCCCATACAACAGTTTAGCCCGTGCCTTTGTCACATCATTTTGGTGGCGCGTGGCATTAAACGAGCACATATAAATGCGTGCCATGCTTTACCATATTGACTTAATGCTGATTGGGGAAAACTTAACTTTTCAGTCGTGCCCGGCCTGAGTTACCCATTTAGTCCCTAGCTTGCATAAGTGGCGATCAACTCATCCATCTCCGGTAAAGCATCTTCATACAAGTCATCGGTTGGTGTTTCCAACCCAAAATAAGCATTAATTGCGTTAGCATGAAACGCCACCGGTTTACCGCGAACCATGGTGACATGATCAACGTGCTCCGTAGCATTAGCATAAAATTCCTTTACGATATTGATTGCCGCCGGAAGTGGTTGTTCCACTAGTTGAAACCAATGACGTTCGACAATTTGCAGAGCCATGTCTCCATCTAAATTTGCATCCGGTTTCAAGCCTCGCTCTTGCACCAAGTTCTTCTTGTCGATGGAGGACTTGAATTTGTACGCAGCCGTTTCACTTACAAATTTTAAATGATCATATGCCGGCCGAGTTGTGGAGGATGATGCTCGTTGGCGTTTGTGGGAAGACATGTTGTTTCCGGTGTAAATGGGCACAGGCAGGTGGTTCAGGCTTTTTATCGAACAGGTAGTGGGCGGAATGTGTGACTCCCCCAAACTAGATTTGTTGATGATGCTTTGCTTCCCAAAATTGGTTAAAACCCAGCACCTTCGTTGTTGTAGCACTTAGATTTTGTAAGAGATGAAAGAAATTTCGTACCTTAAAGAAGTGTGGTTTGTCTTGTTGAAGAAATATCCCCTTGTATGTCAAATTGGGCAAGGGTAGTGTTGGAATGAGGATGGGGTTGTGATATCTGAGAGTTAGAGTACCACTTGGTTTGGAATTGGGTGGCTTCATATAGATGCTAGGAGACCAACGTGGGTGAGAGTTGGAATTGGAAAGGATTAATGGGTTTGGAATTTGGAAAAGAGAAGGAGAGTAAAGGTGAATTAAATGTGGAGTTATGGGGAAGAGAAAGTGTAGTAGATTTAGGAGAAGTGGAAAGGTGGTATCAATGTTGTGGAGAGATGAAGAGGTGGGACTTTTGGACTGAATAGGTCTCTGTGTTGGGCAACTGTCGTCTCCGCGCGGTCCGCGCTTAAGGTGGCGCGCTACGCACCTGGACTGAATTGGGAGCGCCTGTTTTTGCTGAAAAGTTCTGGCATTGTGGCGCGGTCCGCGCCACTTGGAGCGCGCAGCGCGCTGGTAGGGCAGTGTGTGTGTTGAGTGGACTGTAGAGACTGGACTGGTGGCGCAGTCCTTAGCATAGTTGTGGCGCGTTCCGCGCTGGTAGTCCAGTAACTAGATTGCTTTGTGTTCTCGTGCTCCTGCTCCTTCTGAACCTTTCTGCATTTATTCAAGAGATTATGTTATCTCGTAATATATTATTATGGGTACTAAGTAACTACTAAAATTTAAATGAAAGTAAGAAAATAAAATTTAGAGCTTGGGTTGCCTCCCAAGTAGCGCTTGGTTTAACGTCGCTAGCCCGACAGTCCGTCATGTCTGCTTATGTGTCTGTGAGGGTAATGTTGACGGTGTCCACATTTGCATCCGCACCCCAGTAATGCTTCAATCTTTGACCGTTAACCTTGAATGTTTCCAATGGATTTCTGCTATATAACTCCACGGCGCCATGTGGGAAAACAGTTTTTATGGTGAAAGGCCCTGACCACCGTGATTTGAGTTTTCCTGGGAACAATCTTAGTCTTGAATTGAACAGTAGCACGGCTTGTCCTGGCATGAAAGTTCAGTGCTTAATTTTATGATCGTGCCATTTTTTAACCTTTTCCTTGTATAAGTGTGCATTCTCGTAAGCTTGTAATCTGAATTCATCAAGCTCATTTAATTGTAATAACCACTTTTCCCCCACTGCTGCTTGATCGAAATTCAGTTTTTGAATAGCCCAATAAGCCTTGTGTTGAAGCTCAACCGGTAAGTGACATGTTTTTCCATATAACAGCTGGTAGGGTGACATGCCGATAGGGGTCTTGTATGCAGTTCTGTATGCCCAAAGGGCATCATCTAATCGGAGCGACCAATCCTTACAATTTGGGTTAACTACTTTTTCCAAAATTTTCTTGACTTCTCTGTTGGACACCTCTGCTTGTCCATTGGTTTGGGGATGATACGCTGTCGCTATTTTGTGGTTGACCCCATATTTTTTCAGGAGGGCTGTAAATGCTTTGTTGCAGAAATGACTTCCCTCATCACTTATTATGGCCCTCGGTGTTCCAAACCTTGTAAAGATATTCTTCTGTAGAAACCTTAAGACCACTTTGGCATCGTTAGATGGTAGTGCTGTGGCTTCCACCCATTTCGAAACGTAATCCACAGCAAGTAAAATGTATTGATTGCTGAGAGACGAGGGGAATGGTCCCATGAAGTCAATACCCCATACGTCGAAGATTTCGACCTCTAAAATTGTTTGTAATGGCATTTCATTTCTTTTTGATATGTTACCCACTCTTTGAAAGCGATCGCAAGTTTTCACAAATTGATGGGCGTCTTTAAATAATGTAGGCCAATAAAACCCGGCTTGGAGGACTTTTGCTGCTGTTCTTTCACTATCGTAGTGTCCCCCGTAGGCCGATTAATGGCACTCATGCAGGATATTATGCACTTCGCTGTGGGGTACACACCTTCTGATCATCTTGTCAGCACATTGTTTAAATAGGTAAGGCTCGTCCCACATATACCACTTGACGTCAGAAAGAAACTTCTTCTTTTGTTGTCTTGTCATATCAAGGGGAAGCATGTTATTGACTAAGTAGTTTGCGAAGTCCGCATACCATGGAAATTCTGCATTTACCCCAAATAATTGCTCGTCCGGAAATGATTCGTTTATGATGCTCTTGTCCCCTTCTTGTGTGATCGGATTATCCAGCCGAGACAGATGATCAGCTACTGGATTGTCCGTCCCCTTCCTGTCCTTTATTTCAAGATCGAACTCTTGAAGAAGGAGAATCCACCGAATAAGGCGGGTTTAGCGTCTTTCTTCGCAATTAGGTAACGAATAGCTGAATGGTCTATATAAACTATTACCTTAGTGCCAACCAAGTATGCTCTGAATTTATCAAATGCATATACCACGGCAAGCAATTCCTTTTCTGTAGTTGTATAATTCAATTGAGTTTCCGCAAGGGTCTTGCTTGCGTAATATATAGCATGAAATACCTTATCCCGACGTTGTCCCAAAACGGCCCCCACTGCATAGTCGCTTGCATCACACATCAGTTCGAAAGGTATGTTCCAATCTGGTGCGACGATAACTGGGGCTGTCGTCAACTTCTTTTTCAACAGTTCAAAAGCCATCTTGCATTCTTCATCAAAACTAAACACAGAGTCCTTCTCTAAAAGACTGCACAATGGTTTTGCAACTTTAAAGAAGTCCTTTATGAATCGTCTGTCGAATCCCGCATGTCCCAGAAAACTTCTGATTCCTTTGATGGAGCTTGGTGGAGGCAATTTTTCGATCGTTTCCAACTTAGCTTTATCCACTTCCAGGCCTTGAGCCGAAACCTTGTGGCCCAAAATTATGCCCTCCTCAACCATGAAGTGGCACTTTTTCCAATTAATTACAAGGTTTGTCTCCTCGCATCATTGTAACACCATTACCAAATTCCCAAGACATGTATCGAAATTGCCTCCATGAACAGAGAAGTCGTCCATGAAGACTTCCACGTTTTTCTCTACCATATCAGAGAAAATGGCCATCATACACCGTTGGAAAGTAGCCGGTGCATTACATAACCCGAATGACATCCTCTTGAATACGAACGTGCCATATGGACACGTAAATGTAGTCTTCTCTTGATCTTCAGGAGCAATGGCGATCTGGTTATATCCTGAGTACCCATCCAAAAGACAGTAAAAATCGTAACCAGCAAGTGTGTCCAACATTTGGTCGATGAACGGTAGCGAAAAATGATCTTTTTTGGTTGCCTTGTTCAGCCTCCTATAATCTATGCATACCCTCCAACCTGTTACTGTTCTTGTCGGTATTAACTCATTATCTTCGTTTTGTACCACAGTCATCCCCCCTTTTTTCGGCACACAATGAACCGGACTAACCCACTTGCTATCGGATATCGGGTAAATGATTCCAGCATCCAGTAATTTCAAAATTTCCTTCTTGACTACTTCCTTCATAATTGGGTTTAGTCGTCGTTGTTGCTCCACCGTTGGTTTTGCGTCATCTTCCATCAAAATTTTATGCATACAAAACGACGGGCTTATTCCCTTGATATCTGCAATTGTCCATCCTATTGCTGCCTTATGTTCTCTCAGCACCCTTAGCAATTTCTCTTCCTACAAATTGTTAAGTGCAGCAGAAATAATTACAGGTAAAGAACTTGAATTGCCTAAATACGTGTACCTGAGATGTTTAGGGAGTGGCTTGAGTTCAAGAGTTGGTGGTTCCTCCAATGATGGTTTCAATCTTTTCGTGTCTATCTCCTTTGTCTGTAAAGATTCAAAAGGAGTTTTGAACCTGCTTACTCGTGGTAATGAGTCAAACATCTGTAGATAGTCCATGTATTCTGGGTCATCGAACTCCTCATCCCCCAATAATGTTGTCTCGAGAGGATCGTTGCTCAGGCTCTTTCCCATGTCTTCATTGACTATTCGATCAATGATTTCCATCCGGAAGCACTCTTCTTCATCCGCGGGAAATTTCATGGCTTTGAAAACGTTAAACTTAACTTCTTGATCTTGGACCCTCATAGTTAACTCGCCTTTTTGCACGTCGATGAGTGTCCTGCCAGTCGCCAAGAAAGGCCTTCCGAGGATAATCGGGATGTTTTTGTCCTCCTCAAAGTCCAGAATAATGAAATCAGCGGGGAAAATGAGTTTATCAACTTTTACCAATATGTCTTACACAATGCCCCTCGGATATGTGACTGACCTGTCTGCCAACTGTAATGAGATGTTCGTAGGCTTCGGAGCCGGCAATCCCAATTCTGTGTAAACTGATAATGGCATGAGGTTCACACTTGCTCCTAGATCGCACAAGCATATATTGAAGGCCGTGTTCCCGATCATGCACGGAATGGTGAAACTCCCAGGATCTTTCAATTTGGGTGGCAACTTCCGCTGTAGAACCGCACTGCACTCCTCTGTTAGTGCCACTGTCTCGAAGTCTTCTAACTTCTTCTTTCTAGACAGAATCCCCTTCATGAATTTTGCATAACTAGGCATTTGCTCTAGAGCTTCCGCAAACCGAATGTTAATTTGCAATTTCTTAAATATTTCCAAGAACCTTGCAAATTGCTTGTCTAATTTCTGCTTTTGGACTCGTTGCTGAAATGGTGGTGGTGGATACACAACTGGCGAGTCATCTAACTTTGTTTTCCTAAATTGGGTATTCGCACCTTGGTTTTCTGTATCCACTGTGTTATCATTGCCCTTTTTCTCCGTGAAAACTGAGTTGTTATTATCTCTTTCCACTATTTATTTTCCACTCCTCAAGGTAACTGCCTGACACTGTTCATTATTTCCCTTTGGATTTCTTTCGGTATCACTTGGTAGAGTTCCTTGTGGTCTGTTATTCAGTGCTAAAGCAATTTGTCCCATCTGGTTTTCCAAATTCTTAATGGCCATCTCTTGTAACTTCATTGCCAGTGCTTGGTTCTTCATAGCTGCCTCGTTACTTGTTATATACTTCGATAACAATTCCTCTAAGTCTGATTTTCTCTCTTGACGTGGAACTGATTGTTGATTCTGAAATCCCGAAGGGTACGATTGTCGTGGAGCTTGCTGATTCTGAGTATTAATCCACGACTGATTCAGATTTCTATTCCCTTGATTATATGTGTTCTGATATGCATTCTGAGGAATTCTGTTGTAGCTACCCATGAATTGTACCGACTTTGGGTTGATTGCGCATTGATCCGTAGAATGTTCCCCTGCGCACAATTCACAAATGATCGCAACTGAATGTGTCTGTCCCCCGGACCACATGTCGAACTTCTTAGAAAGTGCTGAAATCTGTGTTGTTATAGCTGTCACTCCATCTACCTCTAAAACGCCAGCGACCGTAGGTTGCGTCATTCTTGCCGTGGGCCACTGATAATTATTAGTAGCCATAGTCTCTATCAGCTGGTAAGCTTCCTCATACGTCTTAGCCATAAATGCTCCCCCTGATGCCGCATCGATACTAGACCTGAGATTCCCATGCAGGCCATTGTAAAAGGTATTCAATTTCAACCATTTGGGCAATCCGTGATGTGGACATTTCTGAAGTAACTCTTTATATCTCTCCCATGCCTCGTACAGTGACTCCCCATGTTGCTGATCAAACATGGTGATCTCATTCCTCATCTTCGCAGTTTTTGCGGGTGGAAAGAATTTTGCTAAGAATTTCTGAGCCAGGTCCTCCCACGTCGTTATTGAGCCTGCTGGTAGAGAGTTTAACCAACTCTTCGCCTTGTCCCGCAGAGTGAATGGGAACAGGCGAAGCCTAACTGCCTCGTCCGACACCCCGTTATATTTGAAGGTGTCGCATATTTCCAGAAAACCGATTAAATGATCGTTTGGATCGTCATTAACCATTCCCCCAAACTGCACTGAGTTCTGTATCATTTGAATTATCCCAGGCTTGATTTCGAATGTGTTTGCAGCTATTGCAGGCCTGGTGATACTAGACTGTAGCTCAGTCATCTTGGGTGTTGCAAAATCTCTCAACGCTTTCTGGTCTTCGGCAGCCATTACTTCTTCTTTTTCAGCGTTTTCGAATTCGTCCCTTGTTTCCTCTATCCACTTGCTTAACCTCTGAAACCTTTTGTCGATGTCGTCCGCAAAAGGAAGCAGGTCTGGATTTTTGGATCGAGTTTGCATAAACCAATGTCAAAAACCTGAAATGCGAATATCTAAAAAAAACGTGTTTAAGTAAAACTGGACTAATTAAACTGATATTGCAAATATATAAAGAAAATTTGTATTTAGTCCCCGGCAACGGCGCCAAAAACTTGTTGGCGAAAATTTAATTACGCACAACACGCAAGTATACGTGGTCAACAAGTAATATAATAGTAAGTAAAGTATCGTTCCCACAGAGATTAACAAAAATTTCCCTCGCAACCAATTTCCTACTAATCCAAATTTTATTAAATTAATCAATCTCCAATTAAATTAAATTGTATCTCAATCATAAAAGAAAAATAAATAATCACCACAAATACCAAATACGAAAGTCCAAACAAGTATAGAGAATTAGGCTAATAACTTCACTCTAAGCACCCCCTTTGATTAATAACCTTATTCCAGTTTAACTCACCATTCCAGCTTATTAATCAAGAACACATAAGTAGTATTAATCACCTCTCGATGAATTAACACCGTATTGACTCAAATCCACAATTAAGATAGAATTTAATCAAACACCTTAATTAATCAAGTCACTATATTTCTAAGTAACTTCCAATTAAGCAAGGTTTAATCCCAAGTCCTCTTCAAGATTACATATGATGTTCAGCATATCTCTATCTCAACAATAATCACTAATTTGCTCTCAACAAATTTAATGACACATGCTATATTAATTAAGTCTAGATTTATATTTCATCTCTCAAATTCATATAAATCTCACATAAAATTGTTGATCAAGCAATTTATAAATTAACGCTCAAATTAATATAGATAAACTACATAATAGCTATATTAAACTGAAAACCAAGGTTTCACAATCATCGTTCCACTTAGAGATCCATTAAAAGCCTAATAAATAATTTAGCCCATAATAAACGAATAATACGCTAAATTGATACACCACCCTTCTCCGCCTCTAATTCTGAAACTTCGTGAATTTTCCTCTTCTTCGTTGTTTCCAATCCTTGCTCCCGTTGATAGATAAGCTCCTCTCTTGAACGCCTCTCTATATCTGTTATTAATAGCCTTTTTACTCCTCCAACCAAGACTCCTATTCCATCACAAAGTTCTGCCCAACAGAGTCCAGTTCAGTTCACGCACCAGCGCGGTCCGCGCAGGCTTTTACACTACCGTCGCGCACTCCGCGCTAGCCTGCCAGCAGCTCTTTCACGCCACAGCGCGGTCCACGCTCTCCAGCCTAGTGATGCGGCGCGCTCCGCGCTAGGTAGACAGAAACTTCAACATATCCTCAAGACATCCTCAAATGCTCCAATTTGCTACATGAGTCGAAATTACCTACAACCAAACGCAAACCCCATCAAAGATAACATGAAAATACTCAAAAACTAGCAAGATAACAAGCTATATAAACATAATTCATGGGTTAAAACCCACTCATCACTTAAATGCAAAGGTGAATTTATCAACATGGTTATAATTATTGTTTATATAAATTTTGAGATGATTATATATTTCTTTGAGATATTAATATTTTTGACCTGTAGTGCAAAGATGATCTGTTGTTGAATATATTTGGCTTGTAGTGCAAAGATGATCTGTTGTTGAATATCTTTGGCCTGTAGTGCAAAGATGATCTGTTGGTGAATATCTTTGGCTAGTAATGCAAAGATGAATTGTTGACGAATATCTTTCGCCGTAGTGCAAAGATGAATTTATCAGTATGATTATGAACAGGAACTGTGATTTGGTATAACCATGATCTTTGATGTTTCAGGTAAAGACAGATGATGAAAATTATCTTCGTCCTGGATGAGAAGAGGAATTTAGAACCACAATTATGATTATGAATGATTAATATGATTGTGGATCAGAATTGTTGATTGATGTTACAGGGATAAAACATTGTTGGTGGATTTTTAATTTGGAGAAGATAATAGACTTTATGGTCTATTTGACTCTTCTAATGGATTGCTCGTTCCGCTGCAACTATGGTTAAAAAGTTTTATCATCTATCATATGTTCTAAATCTCTACTTTATTAATGATGAAGGCTATTAATAATTTAATTATTTTTAGTCATGATATTCTTTACTGGGTTATTTGTGCTCACCCTTTTACTTCACAATTCTTTTCAGGTAATAAAAGTGTAGCTGGGTCGAGCGGGGGTAACAAGGGAATAGAACGGTGGTCTCTAGCTGTGGAGTTCTCCCTAAACAGTATAGAAAAGTGTGTTATATTTTATACATCATTTAGTAGTTATATTTGGTGAATCAAATAGGGTGAGGTGAACCCAACGTTGGAAGGGTATTTTGCCACTATCATACAAGATATCTAATGACATATAACCTCGTGTCATCATAAGACAGGGTTGTGCACATCCACTTGCTGAGTATATCTAGGAGCACTACCTATATAATCTTGGTATTTGGTTGAAGTATAACTCTAAATTAGAGACAGTGGAAATAATGATATGTCAAGAGAAAACTCACCATTGGAAAGAATATGATAGTAATCTTCTCGTTTTTCTTTGGGGTCTATTGGGTCAACCAAGGATAATTCTGTGGACATACAATATCTATCATAATCTAGACACATGGCCTCCCATGTATGAAGGTTTCCTTGAACACTTTCCAAAGATTTTAATTTCTAAAACAGTTATTGACTGTACTTTTATGTAAGGTGCATGAGTCACAGTTGGTATATATTTGTATCAAAGTATGTGTTGTTGTATTTTGCATGACAATTGTGATAATGAAGTTGTAGTTGTTTTCTGTACCATATATTTGGCGACTCAGAATAGGTTGGGTGGAATGAACCTATTTTGGGGGCGTTACATTTGGTATCAGAGCTTAGAGATATGATCTCTGGCGGAGATCAGAGAATAGAACTAGGAGGGGAGAGATGAGTAATATCCTTCGCTAGTGTGTATCCTACCTAAGCTGAATTTTCTTACTTAAGTTGACAAATTGTGATATGTCAATTAACCTTTGTTTTGAAGCTATATTCTAGAATGATATCTGAAATACAGAAGATGAGCAATGGAGAAATTATGATGACCGAGGAGATAGAATTTGAAATGAAAGCAAGATATTCTCAACTCTTCGAAATATCAGGTACGTAAATTTCGGGGACGAAATTTCATAAGGAGGGGAGGTTATAAGACCCTAACTTTTTAATGAATAAAATCGAATTTCCTCTATTTATTATTGTGAATTATTATGGGTGAAATGTGCAAAATTTTCAAAAGGCTCACATTTCATTTCACACTAAAAATTCCCGCATTCACTCTTAAAAATTTCATCCCAAATCAAATAACAATAATAATAACAATAATGATAATAATTATAATAATTATTATTATTATAATAGTATAATAATAATAATTATTATTATTATAGTACTAATAACAATAATGATAATAATTATAATAATAATTATAATAATTATTATTATAATAGTAATAATAAAAATAAAAATAATAATAACAATAATAATAATAATAATTATTATTATTATTATAGTAATTATTGTTCTAGTCTCTGTATGAGGATTGTTGTTCAAGTTATCTAACCTTAAAAACATTCATCAATGCAGAAAAATAAATAATTACATCATATAATTAAACCAAGTCTGAAAACATAAATGTCAATAGATTTACAAGTCTTCAACACTTGTTCATCTTCTCTTTTCCTTTGCTAGTGGTTGGCTCATCAACCTTCTCAACTTTAGTTGCAATGTTTATATATATGCAAGAATGAGTAAAATAAATGCTCACATGAAAGAACACAATATCTGGCAATGAATAAACTCATTTGAATTGAATAACAATCCTCATGTAAACTCACTGACCAAATGATGAATGATGGAATGTTCAGAGGCTTTCTGCAATTCATGCAACATCAGGCAAGAGAGACTCCTGTCCGAAATGCAGGTGAAAACACTGGCTACTCTCGGACGGTCACTGCTAAACAGTTCAAGGAGATGGGACCACCGGAGTTTTTTGGAGAGCCAAAACAACTTAAGGCGGAGACGTGGATAAAACAGATCAATAAGATATTTGATGTCTTGGGATGCTCCGAGGAGTAAAAGGTTCCCTTTGCCACCTTCATGTTGCGACCAGAGGTAGATTACTGGTGGAAATCTATAAAGCGTACTCAACCTGCCACACTGAAGATGTCTTGGGAGAAGTTCCAAGAACTTTTCAACGACAAGTACTTTCCCGAAAGTATTCGTCACATGAAAGAGGTAGAGTTCATTAAACTGGAGCAAAACAACATGACCGTGTCACAGTACGAAGCCAAGTTTGCTGAGTTGTCCCGGTTTACGTCCCACTTAGTTGATAACGAGGAGAGAATGACACAGATGTTTCTAAGAGGTTTGAAACCTGAGATACGCCAATACTTAATTTCTCACAAACTGTGTTTATATTCAGATGTTGTAAATAGGGCTCAGTTATTGGAGCGCGATAACGAGTCAACCCAACCAAGAGAGAGCAGCCGAAAAAATGATAATACCAGTGGTAGCAGTCATCGAAGCGGCGACAACAAACGTGGAGGGAATCAATATGCCAGAAATGGTAACCACGTCGGTGGTAATCATAGCCAAGATAATAAGAACGGACATTTCAAGAAGAGCAGATTCAACAATGATGGTAAGACGTCAGTATCAGCACCCGTTGTTAAGGAAGGAGAACGACCACCAATCATATGCTTCAAATGTGGAGGGGAGGACACATTAGTCCAAACTACGTGATGCAGTCCAAAGCGTATTATAATTATGGAAGAGAAGGTTACCTAGCCCGATTTTGTCGTGCACCGAAGACAAATCCAGCTGGGATGGAGGCAACAAAGGCCATCCCAGAAAAGTCAAAACTGGTAGTTCAAGGGAGAGCGTTTGCCATGACCTCCCAGAAAGCTAGGAACCCGAACGAGGTCATCACGGGTAAGTTTATCATAAACTCTAGCGAAGTCTATACCTTATTTGATATCGGTTCTACCTATTCTTTTATTTCTCCTACTTGCGCTAAACGTTTAAATTTGATTCCTGAGAAATTAGACTTTGACTTATCTGTTGAAACTCCGTTGGGAGAAACCTTCATTGCATCCACTATTTACAAGTCTTGTTTGATTCAAATCGGTACCTTCATATTACCTGTCGATCTTATTTTATTAAAAATACTTGCATTTGACGTAATTCTAGGGATTGATTGGTTAACTACTCATCATGCAAAAATTGATTATTTTCGTAAGGTTGTTAGCTTTCATATTCCTAACCAACCTATTATGCGAATTCAAGCAACCAAACCATTAAAATCAATCACTGTCATCTCAAGCCATGAAGCTATTCGTTTATTGAAAAATGGATGTCAAGCCATGTCACGGATTTAACAAAAATACGTCAGTTTTGAATGATATTTCTATTGGTAATAAATTTCCTGACGTATTCCCTGAAGAACTTCCTGGTCTACCCCCAGAGCGAGAAATTAAATTTTGTATCGACCTTGAACCTGGTACAAAACCCATTTATGAAACCCCATATCGAATGGCTCCTATTGAACTTCAGGAGTTAAAGACCCAATTGTAGGAATTATTAGACATCGATTTCATTCGTCTTAGTGCGTCTCCTTGGGGTGCTCCTGTTCTATTCGTGAAGAAGAAAGATGGGAGTATGCAACTTTGTATTGATTATCGGGAGTTGAATCATGTCAACATCAAGAATAAGTACCCATTACCACGTATTGATGACATGTTTGACCAGTTGCAAGGCGCCAAATTCTTTTCAAAGATCGATCTTCGTTCCGGATATCATCAGTTAAAGGTTAGAACCGATGACATTCCAAAGACAACTTTCAGAACTCGGTACGGGCATTATGAATTCCTAGTCATATCTTTTGAATTGACTAATGCTCCTGCAGCCTTCATGGATATGATGAACCGAGTATTCAAGGAATATTTGGATCACTTTGTGGTCGTCTTTATTGATGACATCCTCATATATTCTAAAAACTGTGAAGATCATGAGCAACACTTGAGGCTGATACTCCAAAAGCTTTGTGAAAACAAGCTTTATGCCAAGTTAAAGAAATACGAGTTTTGCCTTGAGGAAGTAGCATTCCTTGGGCATGTAGTATCAAGTCATGGAATATCTGTTGACCCTGCAAAGATTGAAGCTATTCAAAGCTGGGAGCAACCTAAATCAGTGACCGAAGTACGTAGCTTTCTCGGCTTAGATGATTATTATCAGAGATTCGTAGAAGGGTTTTCTCGAATCGCTATTCCATTAACTCAGCTGACTCGGAAAGATGCAAAATTCAGTTGGAGCGTGGAATGTGAGAAGTGTAAGACCCCGAATTTTATAAAATAAAAGTATTCAATTTTTCTATTCAGTAAATGGTTAAATTGATAAAAAAGTTAAAGTTAATGGTGATATATGAATTTTTTTCAAAATGAGCAAGTGGTTATAAAATATTCATTGTTGTCGGGGAATATTCGTTTGGTCGTGAAATATTCTTGTTATCGAAGAATATTCGTACGATGACGCAGTCATTTGTGGGCCCCAAACGGAAAACGGTCGGATGAAGAAAATGACAAGTTTGAGTTTTTACAAATAACGGCGTAGTAGTTACCGTTAATACTGTTGGAATACCTGGTGGTTAAAATACAGTAATACGCGTGGGTACACAGTAGCACACGGTATTGCATAGTATTGTTGAATTATTGATCCTTACGTAAGAAGACACTACTCAATAATTGTTACAGTAATTACTGCTCAATATTTTATTGATTCAATAATTGTTGCGTTGATATTTTATATTATTGTTGTTTCAATAATTGTCAATGCACAGTATTTCCCATTATCAGATCAATAATTCATATTATTTGACTAATATTGTTAGATAGCATTATTGGCAATGTCTAAGGAAGTTCTGTCTAAGGAGAGATTTGGTGTGATGCCCCCAAAATAGGTATACAACACCCATTTTGAGTCGCCAAAATACATGGTACAGAAACAACTACATCTTTATTATTACAATACAAGAACTATGAGTTTAAATACAAATATTGTCATCTAGACAATATCCATACTCAAATAAGTCCTCATTATTGATACATTATTTCACAAAAATGGTGAGGACTACTAAAATAACTTCTGGAACCATCATTCCATACCCCGACTAGTACTCGCTGCATTCTCGCCTCTTGAGAAAAATGGAACAAAAAGGAAAAGGGTGAGCTCAACTAGCCCAGTAAAGAATATTATGACTAAGATAATACAGAACAAATTATCGTTAGTCTTCAACAGGGAAAAAATCTAATAGAATACAATAGACAACAAGTTTTAAATCAATATTCGCAACGGAAAATAATAATTCATAGAAGAGTTACGTAGAGAATGAAATCTACTATTATCTATGAATTTAAAAGTTCATCATCAATATTTTATCCCTGTAACATCAATCAATAATCATCTTTGCACTACAAGCCAAAGATATTCATCAGTTAGTCATGTTCATCTCAACACCTGTTCATCTTTACACTACGGGCCAAAGATATTCATCAGAAATCATTCATCTTTGCACTACAGGCCAAAGATATTCAGTTATATCATCATTTAGAACTGAGGATGATGAAAAATATTTTAAAGGAAACGAATCCAGTGAAACAAAATAACAAATATTAAGGATTCGTATTTCGATTTATCCATGTTCCAAAATACCTTATAAATAATCATAGTGAAGTAAAATTCAAGAATGATCAAAATATGGATACAATCAAAGCTAGTATCCAGGATAGATATTTTGGACGAAAAGAAGAAAATTTTATTTTTCGGTGAATAGTAACTCATGAATAGTAACCCCGACATGAAAAGTTCCAAATTTGATAAAAATTTTCAACCAATATTTCGGCATAATGATATTGAAGAAATAATATCATTTTCGAATAAAATAACATCCCTTACTTCGAAAGAATAGTACTTCTGGCTGGACTACCGGATATAGTGTTGAAGGAAACTTGCACCGTATAGCAATACTCAAAGTATAAAAATACTCACAAAATACGCTCGATATTATAAAGAGAGAAAGAGAGAGAAATCTGTAGTTTCTGGTGTGATTTTCAATTCTAACCTAAGCACCCTATTTATATAAAAATGCTTAGAACACCAAAGCAGAAAATTTAATATAATATTAATATATAAATTAAATTTTCCTACGCCAACCTTCCAAGAACTGAATTCAGCTCATTCAACACACATGTGTAACACACCATAATGAAAAAAACGTTTTTGTTATTTAAAATATTTTAAACTTCCAAAAATTAATTATTTTAGAGCTTCGAAACTTCAATAATTCATAATAAATAGCCCTTTTGTCAAAAAAATTCGAAACTCGCGACTTTCCATAGGAAATTCCATTATCTACAACTTTGCAGAAGAAAGTTTTTCCAAATTCTAAACAGAAATTGACTAAAATTCATAAACGGACGATTTTACAAGCTATAATCAAATTTCAGTCAATTATTAGGGTCCACCGACACACAAAACATGTGCCGTTTGTATACGTTGTCGAATCGTTTGGATCTTTTCCATAGTCATACGTACCAAATCGGGTCCCAACAACGTTGCTTCTCCCACCTCATCCCAACATATTGGAGAGCGACACTTTCGTCCATATAATGCTTCAAATGGAGCCACACCTATACTTGCCTAATAACTATTGTTATAGGAGAATTCCACCAATGGTAAATACTTATCCCAAATGCCTTTGAAGTCTAGGACACAGAGTCTTAATAGATCTTCAAGAGTTTGAATAGTCCTCTCTGATTGCCCGTCCGTTTGAGGATGGTAAGCCGAACTAAATCGTAAATCTGTGCCCATAGCTTTTTGCAAGCTAACCCAAAATCTTGAAGTGAATCTTGGGTCACGATCCGAAACTATGGATACTGGCATGCCATGCAACCTCACAATCTCATTTACGTACATACTAGCAAGACGTTCAAGGGAATAAGTCTCCCGTATCGGCAAGAAATGAGCAGATTTGGTTAATCTATCAACAATAACCCAAATAGCATTTATACCTTGAGAAACCGTGGGAAGACCCGTAACGAAATCCATGGTAATGTGTTCCCACTTCCATTTCGGAATCTCAAGCGGTTGCAATGGACCCTTTGGCACTTGATGTTCCGCCTTTACACGTTGACAAGTTAAACACCTCGAGATAAACTTTGCAATCTCTCTCTTCATATTGTTCCACCAAAATGTATGTCGAAGATCACGATACATTGTGGTACTTCCAGGATGGATTGCAAATGGTGTATTGTGTGCTTCCATCATGATCTTGTACTTCAAATCAGAATCGTTAGGAACACAAAGTCTGGAGTGGACTCGAAGTATTCCTTCTTCATCGATTCTTGCTTCTGGAATAGCACCTTCTTGCACTTTCTTCTTTATACGCATCAGCTCCGGGTCTGTGGCTTGAGCAACTTTAACTTTATCGATTAGAGTTGGTTCTATGCGTATACTTGACATCATCGCACTTATTCCTGCATATGATCTTCTACTCAACGCGTCAGCTACCACGTTTGCTTTTCCAAGATGGTATTGAATAGTGTGGTCGTAATCTTTCAACAGCTCGAGCCAATGTCGTTGATGCATGTTGAGTTCTTTTTGAGTGAAGAAATATTTGAGGCTTTTATGGTCTGAATATATCTCCACTTTCTCCCATAGATAATGCCTCCAGATCTTTAGCGCGAAACTGCGGCCAACTCTAGATCATGAGTAGGATAATTCCTCTCATATTCTTTAAGTTGTCGCGAGGCATAGGCTATAACTTTCCCATGTTGCATGAGAACACATCCTAGCCCTTTTCCTGAAACATCGCTGTAGATAACAAATCCATCCGAACCAGATGGTATGGTTAAAACAGGTGCCGAAATGAGTCTCCTCTTAAGCTCTTGAAAACTCTTCTCGCATTCCTCGCTCCATACGAATTTGATATCTTTCCGAGTCAGCTGAGTTAACGGGGTAGCGATTCGAGAAAACCCTTCCACGAATCTCCGATAATAACCAGCTTAAGCCCAGAAAACTACGTACTTCGGTCACCGTCTTTGGTTGCTCCCAACTTTGTATTGCTTCAATCTTCGCCGGGTCAACAGATACTCCATGTTTTGACACCACGTGCCCTAGGAATGCTACTTCCTCAAGCCAGAACTCGCATTTCTTCAACTTAGCATATAGCTTGCTATCACGAAGCCTTTGCAGTACCAGCTTCAAATGGTGCTCATGATCTTCACGGCTTTTGGAATATATGAGGATGTCATCAATAAAGACAACAACAAATTGATCCAAATAATCCTTGAATACTCGGTTCATCATATCCATGAAAGCCGCAGGAGCATTAGTCAATCCAAAAGACATGACTAGGAATTCATAATGTCCGTACCGAGTTCTGAAGGCAGTCTTCGGAATATCCTCAGTTTTAACCTTCAGCTGATGATATCCAGAACGAAGATCGATCTTTGAAAAGAATTGTGCTCCTTGTAACTAGTCAAACAGGTCATCAATACGAGGTAGCGGATACCTATTCTTGATAGTGACATGGTTTAATTCCCATCAATACAAAGTCGCATACTCCCGTCTTTCTTCTTTACAAATAAAACAGGAGCACCCCAAGGAGATGTACTAGGACGAATGAAACCGATGTCCAACAACTCTTGTAGTTGGACCTTTAACTCCTGAAGTTCAATAGGAGCCATTCGATATGGGGGTTTTAGAAATGGACTTTGTACCAGGTTCAAGATCAATAAAGAATTCAACTTCACGTTCCGGAGGTAGACCGGGAAGTTCTTCAGGAAATACGTCAGGAAAGTCAATAACAACAGGAATATTATTCAAATTTGACGTGTCTTTATTCAAATCCATAACATGGGCTAAGAAAGCTTGACATCCGTTTTTTAATAAACGAATGGCTTTATGGCTTGATATAACAGTGATTGATTTTAATGGCTTAGTTGCTTGAATTCGTACAACAGGTTGGTTAGGAATATGAAAACTAACAACCTTACGAAAATAATCAATTTTGGCGTGATGAGTAGTTAACCAATCAATCCCTAAAATCACATCAAAAGCAAGTATCTTTAAAGAGATAAGGTCAACAGGTAAGGTGATGGTGCCAACTTGGATCAAATAAGATTTATAAACAGTGGATGTGTTGAAAGTTTCTCCTAACGGAGTCTCCACAGATAAATCAAAGTCAAACTTCTCCAGAGTCAAGTTTAAACGTTGAGCACAAGCAGGAGAAATAAATGAATGGGTAGCACCGGTATCTAGCAAGGTATAAACTTCGCATAAATTTATGATTAGCTTACCCGTGATCACCTCGTTTGGGTTCCTCGCATGTTGACCAGTCACGACAAACGCTCTTCCAGGAACCGTTGACTTTGTCTTTTCTGGGACAGATTTTTGAGTCACCATCCCCGCTGGACTTGGTTTCGCTACAGTGCAATCTCGAGTGATATGTCCTTCCTTTCCATAATTATAACATACCTTAAACTGTTGTGGGCAGTTTGGGTTGATATGTCCTTCTTTTCCGCACTTATAGCATATAACCGGTGGTCGTTCTCCTCCCTTGGAACCAGTTGCTACTGGTGCTGACGTCTTCGTATTGTCATTGTTGAATTTCCTCTTTTTAAAATCTCCTCCCGACTCGCTTCTCCTATTTTGATAGCAACGATTACCACCAGAGTGGTTGCCGTTCTTGTCTGTATTTTTCTTTCTCCGCTAGTGATTGTTCTGATGACTGCTGTCACCGATATGATCCTGGTTGTGGTCCCTCGGTTGACCGTACTAGTTATCTCGCTCTAATAATTGAGCCATGTTGACAACATCTGAATAGAGAGAAAATTTATGAGAAATGAGAGATATTGACGTATGCCGGGTTTCAAACCTCTCAGAAACATCCGCGTCATACGTTCCTCATTCTCCACCAAATGAGGTGCAAACCTGGACAACTCTGCAAACTTCGCCTCGTACTGGGACACCGTCATGTTATTCTGCTCCAGTCTAATAAACTCTACCTCCTTCATATGACGAATACTTTCAGGAAAGTACTTGTCATTGAACAGTTTTTGAAATGTCTCCCAAGACATGCTGAGTGCGGCTGGATGGGTACGCTTCACAGACTCCCACCAGTAGTCTGCCTCGCCACGGAACATAAAGGTGGCGAATGGAACCTTCTGTTCCTCCGTGCATCCCAAGACATCGAATATCTTGATAATTTGCTTAACCCATGTCTCCGCCTTAATCGGATCCGGCTTTCCCCAGAATTCTGGTGGTCCTAACTCTTTGAACTGCTTGGCTGTAACCAGCTGTGCGTTGCCATTGTTTCTTCCTATATTTTGAACAGGAATCTCCTTTGTCTGGTTTTGCATGAATCGCAAAAAGCTTCTAAACATCTCATCGTTCATCGTCTGCTCAGTGGTGTTGTTCACAGGAGGAACATTGCCAGCTTGTTGCACGTTCTCCTCGTTGGTGAGTATAGGCATCTCCACCGTCTCATTTACTCCACTGTTAACATTCTCAGTCGACATTCTCAAATACTGCCATAAAACAAGGGTTAATTTAACAAATTCACATATCACATAATATCCCTATATTATGACCGACCAACAAATAAGCTTAGGTAGGACACACTAGCGAATAATTTACTCGTCTCACCCCTCCTAGTTCTATTCCCCGATCTCCGCCAGAGATCATATCCCTAAGCTCTGATACCAACTGTGACGCCCCCAAAATAGGTATACAACACACATTCTGAGTCACCAAAATACATGGTACAAAAACAACTACATCTTTATTATTACAACACCAGAACTGTGAGTTTAAATACAAATATTGTCATCTAGACAATATCCACACTCAAATAAGTTCTCATTATTGATACATTATTTCACAAAAATGGTGAGGACTACTAAAAAAACTTCTAGAACCATCATTCCATACCTCGACTAGTACTCGCTACATTCTCGCCTCCTGAGAAAAATGAAACAAAAAGGAAAAGGGTGAGCTCAACTAACCCAGTAAAGAATATTATGACTAAGATAATACAGAACAAATTATCGTTAGTCTTCAACAGGGAAAAAATCTAATAGAATACAATAGACAACAAGTTTTAAATCAATATTCGCAGCGGAAAATAATAATTCATAGAAGAGTTACGTAGAGAATGAAATCTACTATTATCTATGAATTTAAAAGTCAATCATCAATATTTTATCCATGTAACATCAATCAATAATCATCTTTGCACTACAAGCCAAATATATTCATCAGTTGGTCATGTTCATCTCAACACCTGTTCATCTTTCCACTACGGGCCAAAGATATTCATCAGAAATCATTCATCTTTGCACTACAGGCCAAAGATATTCAGTTATATCATCATTTAGAACTGAGGATGATGAAAAATATTTTAAAGGAAACGAATCCAGTGAAACAAAATAACAAAAATTAAGGATTCGTATTTCGATTTATCCATGTTCCAAAATACCTTATAAATAATCATAGTGAAGTAAAATTCAAGAATGATCAAAACATGGATACAATCAAAGCTAGTATCCAGAATAGATATTTTGGACGAAAAGAAGAAAATTTTATTTTTCGGTGAATAGTAACTCATGAATAGTAACCCCGACATGAAAAGTTCCAAATTTGATAAAAATTTTCAACCAATATTTCGGCATAATGATATTGAAGAAATAATATCATTTTCGAATAAAATAACATCCCTTACTTCGAAAGAATAGTACTTCTGGCTGGACTACCGGATATAGTGTTGAAGGAAACTTGCACCGTATAGCAATACTCAAAGTATAAAAATACTCACAAAATACGCTCGATATTATAAAGAGAGAAAGAGAGAGAAATCTGTAGTTTCTGGTGTGATTTTCAATTCTAACCTAAACACCCTATTTATAGAAAAATGCTTAGAACACCAAAGCAGAAAATTTAATATAATATTAATATATAAATTAAATTTTCCTACGCCAACCTTCCAAGAACTGAATTCAGCTCATTCAACACACATGTGTAACACACCATAATGAAAAAAATGTTTTTGTTATTTAAAATATTTTAAACTTCCAAAAATTAATTATTTCGGAGCTTCGAAACTTCAATAATTCATAATAAATAGCCCTTTTGTCAGAAAAATTCAAAACTCGCAACTTCTCATAGGAAATTCCATTATCTACAACTTTACAGAAGAAAGTTTTTCCAAATTTTAAACAAAAATTGACCGAAATCCATAAACGGACGATTTTACAGGCTATAATCAAATTTCAGTCAATTATTAGGGTCCACCGACACACAAAATATGTGTTACTCATTTAATGCCACAAAATACTCTTCCTCCTCATATACTCATATATCCCACATTTATTGTAAAAATATCATCATTATTATATTATAATAATATAATAAAATATTATTTTATCAAAAAGATAAAATATCGATTTTTAACAATTGTCACTTTAAAAATTTTCTCCATATCCACATAAAATGAATATTTTTCTCATTATATAAATCAATAATTAATTAATTATATCCGGAGAATGAGTAAAACACATAAAGACTATTTTTGGAAAGATTTGAAATGATAATTTGATGAGTTTTTTAGATTGTGTCTAAAAATGGCAATTTTTGGATGTATAGATTAGGAGTTATGAATTTTATGGAAAAAGACTATTTTAAAAGTAAACCCTTATAACTCCTTGTGGTTAACTCTAAAATTGGTGAAATTTTTATTGGGAGTACATGTATATAACAGTTGTATACTCTGTAAAATTCAGAATTTTTGGACAAAAGTACAATTTATGATAAATATCTAAATATTTGGCAGTTTTGGTCATATGAAAAATAGTAAATGAATTTTAAAAATTCTGAGAAAAATATATGTTCAATATGGGACTATATTCTACTAAATTCCAGAAAAGAAAATTTTTTGGGACTGATTTTGTATTTTTCATGAAAATAGAATAGTTATGAGTAAATGAATTAAATATGTTATGTGAATTAAGAAAATTGGAAAATAGGATTTTATGGCTTGAGAATCCTATATAAGGCATATGCAGATTTTTGATGAGGATTTTGATTATTGGTGATAAAATTTTATGAGTTTGGCATTTTAGGATGATTAAATACATTAATTAGCAAAGTGTAAATAATTAAAATAAATTATTTATAAGTTTAAGAAATGATTAAAATATTATTATAATATTAATAATATTAGATTATGAGATTATTAAGTGATTTATAACATTTGGATTAAGGTGTTATGAAATCATTGATTTAAAATATTATTTAATGATTAATAATATTTGTAAATGAATTTAATGTTATTTTATAATGAATAATATTAAATAGAGTTTATACTATAATGAATAATGTTATTATCTTCGTTGGAATATTATTTTCTGTTCAAATCATTTTTGATATAATATTATTCTTGAATTTTACTCCACAAAACAGTATCATGTTGATAATTTGGATATTATTGAATTCTGGATAAATTAAATTGTTAAAGTATTTAAAATTTATCTTTTATCTCATGTGATTGATTCTTTATATTCTTGTCATGATGCTCATGTTTATATTGTGATGAAAGTTATCTTTGGCCCGTAGTGCATAGATGGATTGTTGTTTATTGGTTTTACAGTTGTATGCCTTTGGCCTGTAGTGCAAAGAAGAAATATTGATTGATATCTTTGGCCTGTAGTGCAAAGATGACCTGTTATTGAATATCTTTGGCCTGTAGTGTAAAGAAGAACTGTTGATTGATATCTCTGGCATGTAGTGCAAAGATGACATGTTGTTGAATATCTTTGGCCTGTAGTGCAAAGATGAACTGTTAATGAATATCTTTGGCCGTAGTACAAAGATGAACTTATTAGTATGATTATGAACAGAAACTGAGATTTGGTATAACCATAATCTTTGATGTTTCAGGTAAAGACAAGTGATGAAAATTATCTTCGTCCTGGATTAGAAGAGAAATTTAGAACTACAATTATGATTATGAGTTATTCACATGATTGTGGACCGGAACTGTCGATTGATGTTACAGAGATAAAATATTGTTGGTGGACTTTTAACATGGAGAAGATAATAGACTTTGTGGTCTATTTGACTCTTCTAATGAATTGCTCGTTCCGCTTCAACTATGGTTGAAAAGTTTTATCATCTACCATATGTTCTAAATCTCTGATTCATTACTGACGAAGGCTATTGATAATTTAATTATATTTAGTCATGATATTCTTTACTGGGCTAGTTGTGCTCACCCTTTTGCCTCATAATTCCTTTCAGGTAATAAGAGTGTAGCTGAGTCGAGCGGGGGTAACAGGGGAATAGAACGATGGTCTCTAGCTGTAGAGGTTCTCCCTAAACAGTATGAAAATAATTTTATTGAGAACTTTAGAATAGTGTGTTGTATTTTATACATCATTTAGTAGTTATATTTGGTGAATCAAATATGGTGAGGCTAACCCAACGTTGGAAGGGTGTTTTACCACTTTCATACAAGATGTCTAATGATATGCGACTTTGTGTTATCATAAGACAGGGTTGTGCACATCCACTTACTGAGTATATCTACGAGCACTACCTATATAATCTTGGAGTTTGGTTGAAATATAATTCTCAATTGGAGACAATGGAGATAATTATATGTCAAGAGAAGACTCGTCATTGGAAAGAACACAATAGCAACCTTCTCATTTTTCTTTGGGGTCTATTGGGTCAACCAATGATAATTCTGTGGGCATATGATATCAATCATAACCTAGACGCATGGCCACCCATGTACGAAGGTTTTCTTGAGTATTTTCCAAAGATTTTAATTTCTAAAACAGTTATTGACTGTACCTTTATGTAAGGTACCACTCTAAGGTATCAATATGAGGTGATATCCAGGTAACGAGATGAGAGTCACAGTTGGTATCTATTTGTAGTAAAACTCACAACATATGTGTTGTCGTATTTTGTATGACAATTGTAATAATGAAGTTTGTATTTGGAAATTGCATTAAGTGTATTTCGTGGCGACTCAGAATAGGTTGGGTGGAATGGACCTATTTTGGGGGCGTTACATTTGGTATCAGAGCTTAGGGATATGGTCGCTGGTGAAGTTCTTAGTTTAGAACTAGGAGGAGAGAGACGAGTAATATACTTCGCTAGTGTGTGACTTATCTAAGCTAAAATTTCTTACTTGATAAATTTATAAATTGTGATATGTCAATTAACCTGGAATCTAAAATGAAAGCAAGCTATTGTCAACTCTTCGAAATACCAGGTACGTAAATTTCGGGGACGAAATTTCATAAGGAGGGGAGATTGTAAGACCCTAAATTTTATGAAATAAAAGTATTCAATTTTTCTATTCAGTAAATGGTTAAATTGATAAAAAAAGTTGAAGTTAAGGGTGATATATGAATTTTTTTCAAAATGAGCAAGTGGTTAAAAAATATTCATTGTTGTCGGGGAATATTCGTTTGGTCGTGAAATATTCTTGTTGTCGGGGAATATTCGTACGACGGCGCAGTCATTTGTGGGCCCCATAACGGAAAACAATCGGATGAAGAAAACGACAAGTTTGAGTTTTTACAAATAACGGTGTAGTAGTTACCATTAACACTGTTGGAATACCTGGTGGTTAAAATACAGTAATACGCGTGGATACACAGTAGCACACGGTATTGCATAGTATTATTGAATTATTGATTCTTACGTAAGAAGACACTACTCAATAATTGTTACAGTAATTATTGTTCAATATTTTATTGAGTCAATGATTGTTGCGTTGATATTTTATATTATTGTTGTTTCAATAATTGTCAATGCACTCCCATTATCAAATCAATAATTCATATTATTTGATTAATATTATTAGATAGCATTATTGACAATGTCTGCGAAAGTTCTGTCTAAGGAGAGATTTGGTTACCTAATTGCGCGTAAGGAGAAATCCTTATCGAAAAACCCCCTCTTTCCTAGGAACGACCTAGTTGCCATAATTGTGATTCTTTAATATTATTTGTGAATAATTAATTATTAATTTATATGATAAAGAAATATTTATTTGATGTTGATATAAATGATGGATTTATTTATTTTATGTGGTTATAAATGAAAGAATTAATGTTGAGATGTTTTATCAGTATTTTATCAGAGTGAATGTATTAAAAAATTAAATCGGTGTTCTTAAAGCTCTATTGCGCGAGTTATAATTTTAATCCGACCGTTGGATCGTTGTAATTTTTGGATATGTTATACATATATAAGTTGAGTATATGTCCATAAATTTTGAAGCGTTACAAATTAACGTATGATTTGTTATGAATTTTAAGAGGTGACTGATTCAGAAATTATTTTATTTTGGTGGAGATTTCTAGAATGTGGGAACCACTTTTGGTTGTTGGGAAAAGTAGGCTAATTTCTGGTGGGCCCTACTTGTGATGGCTGAGAATTTGGTCTTGATTGGCAACTTGGCATGCATATAAATTTTTATATAATATTTTATTAATTTAGTCTCCTTTGGCGTTCTAGCATTTTCCTATAAATAGGTGCTTAGGTTAGAATTGAAAATCACACCAGAAATAATTTCTCTCTCTCTATATTATCGAGCATATTTTATGAGTATTTAGATACTTTGAGAGTTACTATTCAGTGCAAGTTTCTTTCGGCATTACATCCGATATTTCAGTCAGAAATGCTGCTCTTTTGAGATAAGGGATTGTAAGAGTTATTATATTTTTCAGTTTCATAATTTTTCGGACCCTCAAAAATTTTGAAAAAATTTGAAATGATAATTTGATGAGTTTTCTAGATTGTGTCCAAAAATAGCGATTTTTGGATGTATAGTTATGAATTTTATGGGAAAAGACTATTTTAAAAGTAAACCTATAACTCCTTGTGGTTAACTCCAAAATTGGTAAAAATTTTATTGGGAGTACATGTATATAACAGTTGTATACTCCTTAAATTTCAGAATTTTTGGATAAAAGTACAGTTTATGATAAATGTCTAAATATACGGCAATTTTGGTCATATGAAAAATAGTAAATAAATTTTAAAAATTCTGAGAAAAATATATGTCTAATATGGGACTATATTCTGCTAAATCCCAGAAAAGAAAATTTTTTGGGACTGATTTGGTATTTTTTATGAAAATAGACTAGTTATAAGTAAATAAATTAAATATATTATGTGAAGTAAGAAAATTAGAAAATAGGATTTTATGGCTTGGGAATCCTATATAAGGCATATGCAGATTTTTGATGAGGGTTTTGGTTATTGGTGATAAAATCTTATGAGTTTGGCATTTTAAGATGATTAAATGCATTAATTAGTAAAGTGTAAACAATTAAAATAAAGTATTTATAAGTTTAAGAAATGATTAAAATATTGTTGTAATATTAATAATATTATATTATGAGATTATTAAGTGATTTATAATATTTGGATTAAGGTGTTATGAAATCATTGATTTAAAATATTATTTAATAATTAATAATATCAGTAAATAAATTTAATGTTATTATATAATGAATAATATTAAATAGAGTTTATAATATAATGAATAATGTTATTATCTTCGTTGAAATATTATTTTCTGTTCAAATCATTTTTGATATAATATTATTCTTGAATTTTACTCCACAAAGCAGTATCATGTTGACAATTTGGATATTATTGAATTCTGGATAAATTAAATTGTTAAAGTCTTTAAAATTTATCTTTTATCTCATGTGATTGATTCTTTATATAGTTGTCATGATCCTCATGTTTATATTGTGATGAAAGTCATCTTTGGCCCGTAGTGCATAGATGGACTGTTGTTTATTGGTTTTACAGTTGTATGCCTTTGGCCTGTAATGCAAAGAAGAAATGTTGATTGATATCTTTGGCATGTAGTACAAAGATGACCTGTTGTTGAATATCTTTAGCCTGTAGTGCAAAGAAGAACTATTGATTGATAGTGCAAAGATGACCTGTTGTTGAATATCTTTGGCATGTAGTGCAAATGTAAGACCAGAAATTATTAATAAATGAAATTTAATTTCTTATATTTATTATTTTGAAATAGTAAGGGTTGAATTGATTAATGTGGTTAGTTATGGGTAAAATACGCAAATATTTTAAATAAGTAAGTGGTTATTAAATATTCATTATTGTCGGGGAATATTCGTTTGGTCGTGGAATATTCTTCCTGTCGGGGAATATTCGTACGACGGCGCAGTCTTTTGTGGGCCCCATAACGAAAAGCGATTGGATGAAGAAAACGACAAGTATAAGTTGTTTATAAATAACGGCGTAGTTGTTACCGTTAATACTGTTGGAATACCCGGTGGTTAAAACACAGTAATACGCATTGTTACACAGTAGCACACGGTATTGCACCAATTATTGATTCTTACGTAAGAAGACACTACTCAATAATTGTTACAGTAATTACTGGTCAGTATTTTATTCTATTGATTCAATAATTATTGCGTTGATATTTTATATTACTGTTGTTTCAATAATTGTCACTACACAGTATTTTCTATTATCGAAGCAATAATTCATATTATCTGAATAATATTATTAGATAATATTATTGGCAATGTCTAGAAAGTTCTGTCTAAAGAGAGGTTTGGTCACCTAATTGCGCGCCAGTAAGGAAAAATCCTTATTGGAAAGCCCCCTCTTTCTTGGAAACTGCCTGGTTGTCAGTATTGTGATTCTGTAATATTATTTGTGAATAATTAATTATTGATTTATATGATGAGAAAAATATTTATTTTATGTGGATATAGATGGAGAAAATTTTTAAAGTAACAATTCTTGAAAATTAATATTTTATCTTTTCTGATAAAATAATATTTTATTATATTATTATAATATAATAATGATGATATTTTTACAATGAATGTGGGTTATATGAGTATATGAGGAGAAAAAGTATTTTTGTTGCATTAAATGAGTAAAACATGTTGTTCATGTTTGTGGACCCCATTTCTTGACTGAAATTTGATTATAGCCTGTAAAATCGTTCGTTTGTGGATTTCGGTCAATTTCTGTTTGGAATTTGAAAAAACTTTCTTCTGCAAAGTTGTAAAGAATGGAATTTCCTATGAAAAGGATATGAGGTTCAAATTTTTCTGATAAAAGGGCTATTTATTATGAATTATTGAAGTTCTGAAGTTTCGAAATAATTGATTTTTGAAAGTTTTAATTATTTATTTTAGGAAAAAAAAAATTTCTTACTTTTTCTAGAAGGTGGGCATGTGGAAAATGCTAAGAGCTGATTTCCAAGGAGGCGTATAAAATTTTATTATTAATAATATATTTTATTAAATTTTCTGCTTTGGTGTTCTAAGCATTTTCCTATAAATAGGATGCTTAGGTTAGAATTGAAAATTACACCAGAAACTGAAATATTTCTCTCTCGATATATTGAGCGTATTCTTGTGAGTATTTTGATACTTTGAGTGTTGTTATACGGTGCAAGTTCCCTTCAGCACTATATTCAGTATTCCAGCCAGAAGTACTATTCTTTCGAGGTAAGGGATGTTATTTTTTTCGTAAATGATATTATTTCTTTCAATATTATTACGCCAAAATATTGGTTTGAACTTTTTATCAAATTTAAAACTTTTAGTGTCGGGATTACTATTCACGTATGCGGCACTATTCACGAATACGACACTATTCAGCGAAAAATTAAATTATTATTTTTTTCCTAGATATCTATTATGGATACTAGCTTTGATTGTATCCATATTTTGATCATTCTTGAATTTTACTCCACTATGATTATTTATGAAGTATTTTTGAACTCGGATTGTTTAAAGTACGAATCCTTAATATTTGTTCTTTTGTTTCACTGGATTCGTTTTCTTTAAAATATTTTTCATCATCCTCAGTCCTAATGATGATATAACTGAATATCTTTGGCCTGTAGTGCAAAGATTAATGATTTTATGATGAATATCTTTGGCCCGTAGTGCAAAGATGAACATGTGTTGAGATGAACATGACCAACTGATGAATATCTTTGGCCTGTAGTGCAAAGATGAATATTTGATTCAAGATATTTATTGATTGATGTTACAAGGATAAAATATTGATGATGGACTTTTAAATTCATAGATGATCGTAGATTTCATACTCTACTTAACTCTTCTAGTGAATTATTATTTCCGCTGCGAATATTGATTTGAAATTTGTTGTCTAGTATTCTATTAAAAAAATTTCCTGTTGAGGACTAATGATAATTTGTTCTATATTATCTTAGTCATAATAATCTTTACTGGGCTAGTTGAGCTCACCCTTTTCCTTTTTGTTCCATTTTTCTTCTCAGGAGGTGAGAATGTAGCGAGTACTAGTCGGGGTGTGGAATGATGGTTCTAGAAATTGTTCTAGTAGTCCTCACTATTTTGTGAAATAGTGTATTAATAATTGTAATAAGAACTTATTTGACTGTGGATATTGTCTAGATGACAATATTTGTATTTAAACTCACAGTTTTTATGTTGTATTATTAAAGTTGTAGTTATTTCTGTACCATATATTTTGACGACTCAGAATGGGTATTGTATACCTATTTTGGGGGTGTCACGGCAAAGATGAACTGTTAATGAATATCTTTGGCCGTAGTGCAAAGATGAACTTATTAGTATGATTATGAACAGAAACTATGATTTGGTATAACCATAATCTTTGATGTTTCAGGTAAAGACAGATGATGAAAATTATCTTCGTCCTAGATGAGAAGAGGAATTTAGAACTACAATTATGATTATGAGTCATTCACATGATTGTAGACCGAAACTGTTGATTGATGTTATAGGGATAAAATATTGTTTGTGGACTTTTAACATGGAGAAGATAATAGACTTTGTGGTCTATTGACTCTTCTAATGGTTGTTCGTTCTGCTGCAACTATGGTTGAAAAGTTTTATCATCTACCATATGTTCTAAATCTCTGATTCATTACTGATGAAGGCTATTGATAATTTAATTATCTTTAGTCATGATATTCTTTATTGGGCTATTTGTGCTCACCCTTTTGCCTCACAATTCCTTTCAGGTAATAAGAGTGTAGCTGAGTCGAGCGGGGGTAACAGGGGAATAGAACGGTGGTCTCTAGCTGTGGAGGTTCTCCCTAAACAGTATGAAAATAATTTTATTGAGAACTTTAGAATAGTGTGTTGTATTTTATACATCATTTAGTAGTTATATTTGGTGAATCAAATAGGGTGAGGCGAACCCAACATTGGAAGGATGTTTTGCCACTATCATACAAGATGTCTAATGACATGCGACTTCGTGTTATCATAAGACAGGGTTGTGCACATCCACTTGCTGAGTATATCTACGAGCACTACCTATATAATCTTAGAGTTTGGTTAAAATATAATTCTCAATTGGAGACAATGGAGATAATATCAAGAGAAGACTCACCATTGGAAATAACACGATAGCATTCTTTGGGGTCTATTGGGTCAACCAAGGATAATTCTGTGGGCATATGATATCTATCATAACCTAGACGCATGGCCTCCTATGTACGAAGGTTTCCTTGAGTATTTTTCAAATATTTTAATTTCTAAAATAGTTATTGACTGTACCTTTATGTAAGGTACCACTCTAAGGTATCAATATGAGGTGATATCCAGGTAACGGGATAAGAGTCACAGTTGGTATCTATTTGTAGTAAAACTCACAGCATATGTGTTGTCGTATTTTGCACGACAATTGTAATAATGAAGTTTGTATTTGGAAATTGCATTGAGTGTATTTCGCGGCGACTCAGAATAGGTTGGGTGGAATGGACCTATTTTGGGGGCGTTACAAGAAGAGTTTTCAAGAACTCAAGAGGAGACTCATTTCAGCACCTATTTTGACAATACCATCTGGCTCGGAGGGATTTGTCATCTACAGTGATGCTTCAGACAAAGGGTTAGGATGTGTTCTCATGCAACATGGGAAAGTCATAGCCTATGCCTATCGGCAACTCAAAGAATATGAGAGGAATTATCCTACTCATGATCTAGAGTTGGCAGCTGTTGTCTTCACACTTAAAATTTGGAGGCATTACTTTTATGGGGAGAAAGTAGAGATCTTTACGGATCATAGAAGCCTCAAATATTTCTTCACTCAAAAGGAACTCAACATGCGGCAATGACATTGGCTCGAACTGTTGAAAGATTATGATCATACTATTCAATACCATCCTGGAAAAGCGAACGTAGTAGCTGACGCATTGGGTAGAAGATCATATGTGGGTATAAGTGCGATATTGTCAATGCAAAGTCCCATTTTGTATGACTTGCAAAGGATGGAGATAGAGTTAAAGACTTCAGGGACCCATGTGATGATAGCGAATATACGAGTAGAACCGACTTTAATAAATAAAGCTAAAACTGCTCAAGCTACAAACCTGGAGCTAATGCGTATGAGAAAGAAATTGCAAGAAGGTGTTATCCCAGAAGCAAGAATCGATGAAGAAGGAATACTTCGAGTCAACTCCAAACTTTGTGTTCCTAACGATTCTCACTTGAAGTATAAAATCATGATGGAGGCGCACAACACACCGTTTGCAATCCATCTTGTGAGTACCAAAACGTATCATGATCTTCGACATACATTTTGTTGGAGAAATATGAAGAGGGAGATAGCAGAGTTTATCTCAAGGTGTTTAACTTGTCAACGAGTTAAGGCGGAGCATCAAGTACCAAAAGGTCCATTACAACCACTTGAAATTTCAGAATGGAAGTGGGAGCACATTACCATAGATTTCATTACCGGTCTTCCCAAGGTTTCTCAAGGCATAGATGCGATTTGGGTCATTGTTGATAGATTGACCAAGTCAGCTCATTTCTTAACTATACGAGAAATTTATACACTTGAACGTCTTGCTCGTATGTATATAAACAAGATTGTAAGATTGCATGGTATCCCAGTATCCATAGTTTCTGATCGAGACCCAAGATTCACTTCACGATTTTGGGTTAGTTTGTAGAAAGCTATGGGCACGGATTTACAATTTAGCTCGGCATATCATCCTCAGACGGACGGGCAGTCAGAGAGGACTATTCAAACTCTTGAAGATTTATTAAGACTCTGTGTCCTTGACTTTAAGGGAAGTTGGAACAAGTTCTTACCATTGGTGGAGTTTTCCTACAACAACAGTTATCAAACAAGTATTGGCATGGCTCCATTTGTGGCGTTGTAACGCCCCCAAAATAGGTCCATTCCACCCAACCTATTCTGAGTCGTCAAATACATGGTACAGAAAATAACTACAACTTCTTTATCACAATTGTCATGCAAAATACAACAACACATATGTTGTGAGCTTTGATATAAATATATACCAACTGTGACTCATGCACCTTACATAAAAGTACAGTCAATAACTGTTTTAGAAATTAAAATCTTCGAAAAGTACTCAAGGAAACCTTCGTACATGGGAGGCCATGCGTCTAGGTTATGATAGATATCATATGTTCACAGAATTATCTTTGGTTGACCCAATAGACCCCAAAGAAAAACGAGAAGATTACTATCATATTCTTTCTAATGGTGAGTCTTCTCTTGACATATCATTATTTCCACTGTCTCTAATTTAGAGTTATACTTCAACCAAACACCAAGATTATATAGGTAGTGCTCGTAGATATTGTAACGACCCCAAAATAGGTTCATTCCATCCAACCTATTCTGAGTCGCCAAATACATGGTACAGAAAATAACTACAACTTTATTACAACAATTGTCGTGCAAAATACAACAACACATATACTGTGAGTTTGGATACAAATATATACCAAATGTGACTCATGTTCCAACCGTGGACATCACCTCACAATAACACCTTACATAAAGGTATAGTCAAAAACTGTTTTAGAAATTAAAATCTTTGGGAAGTGCTCAAGGAAACCTTCGTACATGGGAGGCCACGCGTCTAGGTTATGATAGATATCATATGGCCACAGAATTATCCTTGGTTGACCCAATAGACCCCAAAGAAAAACGAGAAGATTACTATCATATTCTTCCCAATGGTGAGTCTTCTCTTGACATATCATTATCTCTACTGTCTCTAATTGAGAATTATACTTTAAACAAACACCAAGATTATATAGGTAGTGCTCGTATATATACTCAGCAAGTGGATGAGCACATCCCTGTCTTATGATGACACGAGGTTGTATGTCGTTAGACATCTTGTATGATAGTGGCAAACCACCCTTCCAACGTTGGGTACACCTTACCCTATTGGATTCACCAAATATAACTACTAAATAAACTTTTCTATACTGCTTCGGGAGAACATCCACAGCTAGAGACCACTGTTCTATTTCCCCGTTACCCTCGCTCGACCCAGCTACACTCTTATTACCTGAAAGGAATTGTGAAGCAAAAGGGTGAGCACAACTAGCCCAGTAAAGAATATCATGACTAAAGATAATTAAATTATCAGTAGCCTTCATCAATAATAAATCAGAGATTTAGAACATATGGTAAATGATAAAAATTTCAACCATAGTTGCAGCGGAACGAGCAATCCATTAGAAGAGTCAAATAGACTATAAAGTCTATTATCTTCTCCATGTTAAAAATCCATCAACAATATTTTATCCCTGTAACATCAATCAACAGTTCATTTCCACAATCATATGAATAACTCATAATCATAATTGTGATTCTAAATTTTTCTTCGCACCCAGGACGAAGAATATTTTCATCACATGTCTTTACCTGAAACATCAAAGATCATGGTTATACCAAATCACAGTTCCTGTTCATAATCATACTAATAAATCCATCTTTGCACTACGACCAAAGATATTCAACAACAGTTTATCTTTACACTACGGGCCAAAGATATTCATCAACAGACCATCTTTGCACTACAGGCCAAAGATATTCATCTACAATTCATCTTTGCACTACAGGCCAAAGATATTCCTCAACCGTTCATCTTTGCATTACTGGCCAAAGATATTCAACAACAGGTCATCTTTGCACTACGGGCCAAAGATATTCATCTACAATTCATCTTTGCACTACAGGCCAAAGATATTCCTCAACAATTCATATTTGCACTACATGCCAAATATATTAATACCTCAAAGAATATATAATCATTTAAGAATTTATATAAACAATAATTATAACCATGTTGATCATTTCACCTTTGCACTTAAGCTAAAGATATTCAATTATAAATTTAATGGTCATGATCATACCAGTCAACAATTCAACTTTGCACTACTGGCCAAAGAGAACCCATAGTCATGATCATACCAATAATTTACCCATCTTTACACTCAAGCGAAAGAGAATTTCAACATCAAGGTTATAAAAATGTTATATATGATTATAAAAATAAAATGGTCAAAACATGGATTTAATTTCAAGAGCAATATTCATAAATCAACTATAATTTGGTTAGAAAAAGAAACCAATTTTGTCATGAATAGTAACTCATGAATAGTAACCTCGACTCAAAAAGGTAGAAATTCCACAATAAAATCTATACCAATATTTCGGTATAATGATATTGAAAGAATAACATTTCTTAAGCTTATAAACAATTTATTTAAATTGTTTACACTTTACTAATTAATGCATTTAATCATCATAAAATGTCAACTCTTAAGATTTCATCATCAATAGCCAAAACCCTCATCAAAAATCTGCATATACCTCATATAGGATTCTCAAGCCATAAAATCCTATTTTCCAATTTTCTTTCCTCACAAAACATATTTAATTCATTTACTCATAACTAGACCATTTTCATAAAAAATACCAAATCAGTTCCAAAAATATTTCTTTTCTGGGATTTAGCATAATATAGTCCCATAGTGAACATATATTTTTCTCAGAATTTTTAAAAGTCATTTACTATTTTTCATATGGCCAAAATAGCCGAATATTTAGACATTTATCAAAAATTGTACTTTTGTCTAAAAATTCTGAAATTTACAGAGTATACTTCTATCATATACATGTACTCCCAATAAAAATTTCATCAATTTTGGAGTTAACCACAAGGAATTATAAGCTGTTACTTTTAAAATAGTTTTTTCTCATAAAATTCATAACTCTCAATCTATACATCCAAAAATCACCATTTTTGGACACAATCAAGAAAACTCATCAAAATATCATTTCAAATTTTTCCAGAATTTTTGAAGATCAGAAAAATTACGAAACTGAAAATCATAACAACCCTTAAAATCCCTTAATATCCCTTACTATCCCTTACCTCAAAAGAGCAGTACTTCTGATCGGTATAAGGCTGAAGGAAACTTGCACTGATGAATAGCAACTCACCAAGTATCTAAATACTCACAAAATACACTCAATAATCTAGAGAGAGAAAGAGAGAAAGCTTATGTTTCTGGTGTGATTTTCAATTCTAACTTAGCCCTCTATTTATAGGAAAATTTTGGTAGGTTTGACCTGCAACCTGATGGCTTTACCTGCTACTATTCCCACCCACCACATTTGAAATATAATTCAGCACATTTCTTCACCAACCACAAGTGGGGCCCACCAATTCTAGAATTTTCCACCAAAATGATAAACTCCGAAAATTCAACAATTTCTGAACCAGTCATCTCGTAAAATTCATAACAAATCATACATTCATTTTTAACGGTTCAAAATTTGTGGACATATACTCAACTTATATATGTATAACATATCCAAATATTACTACGATCCAACGGTCGGATTAAAAATTATAACCCCCGCAAAATATCTCAAAAACCCTGATTTTTAATACCTCCATTCCGACAAAAATACTGATAAAAACCTCAACATTAACTCCTTCATTTTAACCACAAAAATATATCCCTCATTTATATCCACATAAAATAAATATTTTCTTATCATATAAATCAATAATTAATTATTCACAAATAATATTACAGAATCACATTTATGACAACCAGGCCGTTCCCAGGAAAGAGGGGGCTTTCCAATAAGGATTTCTCCTTACTAGCGCGCAATTAGATGACCAAACCTCTCCTTAGACAGAACTTTCTAGACATTGCCAATAATGCTATCTAATAATACTATTCAAATAATATGAATTATTGATCTGATAATGGAAAATACTGTGCAGCAACAATTATTGAACAACAATAATATAAAATTTCAACGTAGCAATTATTGAATCAATAAAATAAAATATTGAACAGTAATTACTGTAACAATTATTGAGTAGTGCCTTCTTACGTAAGAATCAATAATTTCAAAAATACTGTGCAATACCGTGTGCTACTGTGCAATAACGCGTATTACTGTATTTTAACCACCGGGTATTTCAACAGTATTAACGATAACAACTACGCCGTTATTTGTAAAAACTCAAATTTGTCGTTTTTCTTCACCCGACAGTTATTCGTTATGGGGCCCACAAATAGCTGCGCCGTCGTACGAATATTCTCCGACAGAAAGAATATTCCACGACCAAACGAATATTCCCCGACAACAATGATTATTTTATAACCACTTGCTTATTTTGAAAAAAAATTTATATTTCACCCATAACTTTAAACTTTTATCAATTTAACCATTTACTGAATAGTAATTATAAGAAAAATTGAATACTTTTATTTCATAAAATTCGGGGTCTTACAATCTCCCCTCCTTATGAAATTTCGTCCCCGAAATTTACGTACCTGGTATTTCGAAGAGTTGAGAATACCTTGCTTCCATTTCAGATTCTATCTCTCAGATCATCATGATTTCTCCATTGCTCATCTCCCATGATAACTTCATTTGGGTTCCTCATTTGTTGGGAAGTCATGACAACCGCCATCCCTCGAACTACTCGGCTTTGACTTGTCTGGAGCAGCATTTGGCGTCATCATTACCGTTGGAATATACCTTTCTATAGGACATATTCCTCCCTCAACTGCCTCTTCGTACTCCTCATTCATGATCTGAATCATCAATCTTCGATCCATATCGGATTCAGGTTGACCGCTATGTACAGGGTAATTCAAAACTCGATGTTGGGTTCTCCCAATTGCTTTCCAAAAAGAGAAATTCATATCATCTATTTTAGCCTTCTTAGATCGAACATCTCTTTCCACAATATCCACGTGTCGTGCGGCTTTTGCCCATGCATCACTTATTCTCACTCGTTCAATTTTTTCTTCTTTCAGCTCAGATTCCATTTTTATCATCTTATACTCTGCCAAAGAATGCTTCTGTTCAAGCATCACATATCGGGTAACACAAGCTTGAATTGTTGCATCCTTTTGTTCCACGACCGCCTGTCGTTCTTCTGCCTGCTCTTCTAACTCATGAATACGATTTTGAAATTCTACATTTTGATCATATAATACCTCTAATAAACTCTCCTCTGGTACTTCTTCTTCCTCTTCTTCCTCAGTCTCAGCTGTTACCTCTGCGACTATCTCGGGTGCAACTATCAATTCTTCACTCACCACATAGATATCTCTAATTCCTTCTTCGTCTGACATCACATTATCATGGTTAGTGATTAGAGGTATCCCCACAGTCTCATTCACTCCATTGTTAGCATTCTCAGCTGCCATTCTCAAATACTGCCATAAAATAAGGGTTAATTAAACAAATTAACATATCACATAATATCCCAATATTATGACTAACCAACAAATAAGCTTAGGTAGGACACACTAGCGAAGGATTTACGCATCTCTCCCCTCCTAGTTATATTCCCCGATCTCCACCAGAGATCATATCCCTAAGCTCTGATACCAACTGTAACGACCCCAAAATAGGTTCATTCCATCCAACCTATTCTGAGTCGCCAAATACATGGTACAGAAAATAACTACAACTTTATTACAACAATTGTCGTGCAAAATACAACAACACATATGCTGTGAGTTTGGATACAAATATATACCAAATGTGACTCATGTTCCAACCGTGGACATCACCTCACAATAACACCTTACATAAAGGTATAGTCAAAAACTGTTTTAGAAATTAGAATCTTTGGGAAGTGCTCAAGGAAACCTTCGTACATGGGAGGCCACGCGTCTAGGTTATGATAGATATCATATGGCCACAGAATTATCCTTGGTTGACCCAATAGACCCCAAAGAAAAACGAGAAGATTACTATCATATTCTTCCCAATGGTGAGTCTTCTCTTGACATATCATTATCTCTACTGTCTCTAATTGAGAATTATACTTTAAACAAACACCAAGATTATATAGGTAGTGCTCGTATATATACTCAGCAAGTGGATGAGCACATCCCTGTCTTATGATGACACGAGGTTGTATGTCGTTAGACATCTTGTATGATAGTGGCAAACCACCCTTCCAACGTTGGGTACACCTTACCCTATTGGATTCACCAAATATAACTACTAAATGAACTTTTCTATACTGCTTCGGGAGAACATCCACAGCTAGAGACCACTGTTCTATTTCCCCGTTACCCTCGCTCGACCCAGCTACACTCTTATTACCTGAAAGGAATTGTGAAGCAAAAGGGTGAGCACAACTAGCCCAGTAAAGAATATCATGACTAAAGATAATTAAATTATCAATAGCCTTCATCAATAATAAATCAGAGATTTAGAACATATGGTAAATGATAAAAATTTCAACCATAGTTGCAGCGGAACGAGCAATCCATTAGAAGAGTCAAATAGACTATAAAGTCTATTATCTTCTCCATGTTAAAAATCCATCAACAATGTTTTATCCCTGTAACATCAATCAACAGTTCCTTTCCACAATCATATGAATAACTCATAATCATAATTGTGATTCTAAATTTTTCTTCGCACCCAGGACGAAGAATATTTTCATCACATGTCTTTACCTGAAACATCAAAGATCATGGTTATACCAAATCACAGTTCCTGTTCATAATCATACTAATAAATCCATCTTTGCACTACGACCAAAGATATTCAACAACAGTTTATCTTTGCACTACGGGCCAAAGATATTCATCAACAGACCATCTTTGCACTACAGGCCAAAGATATTCATCTACAATTCATCTTTGCACTACAGGCCAAAGATATTCCTCAACCGTTCATCTTTGCATTACTGGCCAAAGATATTCAACAACAGGTCATCTTTGCACTACGGGCCAAAGATATTCATCTACAATTCATCTTTGCACTACAGGCCAAAGATATTCCTCAACAATTCATATTTGCACTACATGCCAAATATATTAATACCTCAAAGAATATATAATCATTTAAGAATTTATATAAACAATAATTATAACCATGTTGATCATTTCACCTTTGCACTTAAGCTAAAGATATTCAATTATAAATTCAATGGTCATGATCATACCAGTCAACAATTCAACTTTGCACTACTGGCCAAAGAGAACCCATAGTCATGATCATACCAATAATTTACCCATCTTTACACTCAAGCGAAAGAGAATTTCAACATCAAGGTTATAAAAATGTTATATATGATTATAAAAATAATATGGTCAAAACATGGATTTAATTTCAAGAGCAATATTCATAAATCAACTATAATTTGGTTAGAAAAAGAAACCAATTTTGTCGTGAATAGTAACTCATGAATAGTAACCTCGACTCAAAAAGGTAGAAATTCCACAATAAAATCTATACCAATATTTCGGTATAATGATATTGAAAGAATAACATTTCTTAAGCTTATAAACAATTTATTTAAATTGTTTACACTTTACTAATTAATGCATTTAATCATCATAAAATGTCAACTCTTAAGATTTCATCATCAATAGCCAAAACCCTCATCAAAAATCTGCATATACCTCATATAGGATTCTCAAGCCATAAAATCCTATTTTCCAATTTTCTTTCCTCACAAAACATATTTAATTCATTTACTCATAACTAGACCATTTTCATAAAAAATACCAAATCAGTTCCAAAAATATTTCTTTTCTGGGATTTAGCATAATATAGTCCCATAGTGAACATATATTTTTCTCAGAATTTTTAAAAGTCATTTACTATTTTTCATATGGCCAAAATAGCCGAATATTTAGACATTTATCAAAAATTGTACTTTTGTCTAAAAATTCTGAAATTTACAGAGTATACTTCTATCATATACATGTACTCCCAATAAAAATTTCATCAATTTTGGAGTTAACCACAAGGAATTATAAGCTGTTACTTTTAAAATAGTCTTTTCTCATAAAATTCATAACTCTCAATCTATACATCCAAAAATCACCATTTTTGGACACAATCAAGAAAACTCATCAAAATATCATTTCAAATTTTTCCAGAATTTTTGAAGATCAGAAAAATTACGAAACTGAAAATCATAACAACCCTTAAAATCCCTTAATATCCCTTACTATCCCTTACCTCAAAAGAGCAGTACTTCTGATCGGTATAAGGCTGAAGGAAACTTGCACTGATGAATAGCAACTCACCAAGTATCTAAATACTCACAAAATACACTCAATAATCTAGAGAGAGAAAGAGAGAAAGCTTATGTTTCTGGTGTGATTTTCAATTCTAACTTAGCCCTCTATTTATAGGAAAATTTTGGTAGGTTTGACCTGCAACCTGATGGCTTTACCTGCTACTATTCCCACCCACCACATTTGAAATATAATTCAGCACATTTCTTCACCAACCACAAGTGGGGCCCACCAATTCTAGAATTTTCCACCAAAATGATAAACTCCGAAAATTCAACAATTTCTGAACCAGTCATCTCGTAAAATTCATAACAAATCATACATTCATTTTTAACGGTTCAAAATTTGTGGACATATACTCAACTTATATATGTATAACATATCCAAATATTACCACGATCCAACGGTCGGATTAAAAATTATAACCCCCGCAAAATATCTCAAAAACCCTGATTTTTAATACCTCCATTCCGACAAAAATACTGATAAAAACCTCAACATTAACTCCTTCATTTTAACCACAAAAATATATCCCTCATTTATATCCACATAAAATAAATATTTTCTTATCATATAAATCAATAATTAATTATTCACAAATAATATTACAGAATCACATTTATGACAACCAGGCCGTTCCCAGGAAAGAGGGGGCTTTCCAATAAGGATTTCTCCTTACTAGCGCGCAATTAGATGACCAAACCTCTCCTTAGACAGAACTTTCTAGACATTGCCAATAATGCTATCTAATAATACTATTCAAATAATATGAATTATTGATCTGATAATGGAAAATACTGTGCAGCAACAATTATTGAACAACAATAATATAAAATTTCAACGTAGCAATTATTGAATCAATAAAATAAAATATTGAACAGTAATTACTGTAACAATTATTGAGTAGTGCCTTCTTACGTAAGAATCAATAATTTCAAAAATACTGTGCAATACCGTGTGCTACTGTGCAATAACGCGTATTACTGTATTTTAACCACCGGGTATTTCAACAGTATTAACGATAACAACTACGCCGTTATTTGTAAAAACTCAAATTTGTCGTTTTTCTTCACCCGACAGTTATTCGTTATGGGGCCCACAAATAGCTGCGCCGTCGTACGAATATTCTCCGACAGAAAGAATATTCCACGACCAAACGAATATTCCCCGACAACAATGATTATTTTATAACCACTTGCTTATTTTGAAAAAAAATTTATATTTCACCCATAACTTTAAACTTTTATCAATTTAACCATTTACTGAATAGTAATTATAAGAAAAATTGAATACTTTTATTTCATAAAATTCGGGGTCTTACAATCTCCCCTCCTTATGAAATTTCGTCCCCGAAATTTACGTACCTGGTATTTCGAAGAGTTGAGAATACCTTGCTTCCATTTCAGATTCTATCTCTCAGATCATCATGATTTCTCCATTGCTCATCTCCCATGATAACTTCATTTGGGTTCCTCATTTGTTGGGAAGTCATGACAACCGCCATCCCTCGAACTACTCGGCTTTGACTTGTCTGGAGCAGCATTTGGCGTCATCATTACCGTTGGAATATACCTTTCTATAGGACATATTCCTCCCTCAACTGCCTCTTCGTACTCCTCATTCATGATCTGAATCATCAATCTTCGATCCATATCGGATTCAGGTTGACCGCTATGTACAGGGTAATTCAAAACTCGATGTTGGGTTCTCCCAATTGCTTTCCAAAAAGAAAAATTCATATCATCTATTTTAGCCTTCTTAGATCGAACATCTCTTTCCACAATATCCACGTGTCGTGCGGCTTTTGCCCATGCATCACTTATTCTCACTCGTTCAATTTTTTCTTCTTTCAGCTCAGATTCCATTTTTATCATCTTATACTCTGCCAAAGAATGCTTCTGTTCAAGCATCACATATCGGGTAACACAAGCTTGAATTGTTGCATCCTTTTGTTCCACGACCGCCTGTCGTTCTTCTGCCTGCTCTTCTAACTCATGAATACGATTTTGAAATTCTACATTTTGATCATATAATACCTCTAATAAACTCTCCTCTGGTACTTCTTCTTCCTCTTCTTCCTCAGTCTCAGCTGTTACCTCTGCGACTATCTCGGGTGCAACTATCAATTCTTCACTCACCACATAGATATCTCTAATTCCTTCTTCGTCTGACATCACATTATCATGGTTAGTGATTAGAGGTATCCCCACAGTCTCATTCACTCCATTGTTAGCATTCTCAGCTGCCATTCTCAAATACTGCCATAAAATAAGGGTTAATTAAACAAATTAACATATCACATAATATCCCAATATTATGACTAACCAACAAATAAGCTTAGGTAGGACACACTAGCGAAGGATTTACGCATCTCTCCCCTCCTAGTTATATTCCCCGATCTCCACCAGAGATCATATCCCTAAGCTCTGATACCAACTGTAACGACCCCAAAATAGGTTCATTCCATCCAACCTATTCTGAGTCGCCAAATACATGGTACAGAAAATAACTACAACTTTATTACAACAATTGTCGTGCAAAATACAACAACACATATGCTGTGAGTTTGGATACAAATATATACCAAATGTGACTCATGTTCCAACCGTGGACATCACCTCACAATAACACCTTACATAAAGGTATAGTCAAAAACTGTTTTAGAAATTAGAATCTTTGGGAAGTGCTCAAGGAAACCTTCGTACATGGGAGGCCACGCGTCTAGGTTATGATAGATATCATATGGCCACAGAATTATCCTTGGTTGACCCAATAGACCCCAAAGAAAAACGAGAAGATTACTATCATATTCTTCCCAATGGTGAGTCTTCTCTTGACATATCATTATCTCTACTGTCTCTAATTGAGAATTATACTTTAAACAAACACCAAGATTATATAGGTAGTGCTCGTATATATACTCAGCAAGTGGATGAGCACATCCCTGTCTTATGATGACACGAGGTTGTATGTCGTTAGACATCTTGTATGATAGTGGCAAACCACCCTTCCAACGTTGGGTACACCTTACCCTATTGGATTCACCAAATATAACTACTAAATGAACTTTTCTATACTGCTTCGGGAGAACATCCACAGCTAGAGACCACTGTTCTATTTCCCCGTTACCCTCGCTCGACCCAGCTACACTCTTATTACCTGAAAGGAATTGTGAAGCAAAAGGGTGAGCACAACTAGCCCAGTAAAGAATATCATGACTAAAGATAATTAAATTATCAGTAGCCTTCATCAATAATAAATCAGAGATTTAGAACATATGGTAAATGATAAAAATTTCAACCATAGTTGCAGCGGAACGAGCAATCCATTAGAAGAGTCAAATAGACTATAAAGTCTATTATCTTCTCCATGTTAAAAATCCATCAACAATGTTTTATCCCTGTAACATCAATCAACAGTTCCTTTCCACAATCATATGAATAACTCATAATCATAATTGTGATTCTAAATTTTTCTTCGCACCCAGGACGAAGAATATTTTCATCACATGTCTTTACCTGAAACATCAAAGATCATGGTTATACCAAATCACAGTTCCTGTTCATAATCATACTAATAAATCCATCTTTGCACTACGACCAAAGATATTCAACAACAGTTTATCTTTGCACTACGGGCCAAAGATATTCATCAACAGACCATCTTTGCACTACAGGCCAAAGATATTCATCTACAATTCATCTTTGCACTACAGGCCAAAGATATTCCTCAACCGTTCATCTTTGCATTACTGGCCAAAGATATTCAACAACAGGTCATCTTTGCACTACGGGCCAAAGATATTCATCTACAATTCATCTTTGCACTACAGGCCAAAGATATTCCTCAACAATTCATATTTGCACTACATGCCAAATATATTAATACCTCAAAGAATATATAATCATTTAAGAATTTATATAAACAATAATTATAACCATGTTGATCATTTCACCTTTGCACTTAAGCTAAAGATATTCAATTATAAATTCAATGGTCATGATCATACCAGTCAACAATTCAACTTTGCACTACTGGCCAAAGAGAACCCATAGTCATGATCATACCAATAATTTACCCATCTTTACACTCAAGCGAAAGAGAATTTCAACATCAAGGTTATAAAAATGTTATATATGATTATAAAAATAATATGGTCAAAACATGGATTTAATTTCAAGAGCAATATTCATAAATCAACTATAATTTGGTTAGAAAAAGAAACCAATTTTGTCGTGAATAGTAACTCATGAATAGTAACCTCGACTCAAAAAGGTAGAAATTCCACAATAAAATCTATACCAATATTTCGGTATAATGATATTGAAAGAATAACATTTCTTAAGCTTATAAACAATTTATTTAAATTGTTTACACTTTACTAATTAATGCATTTAATCATCATAAAATGTCAACTCTTAAGATTTCATCATCAATAGCCAAAACCCTCATCAAAAATCTGCATATACCTCATATAGGATTCTCAAGCCATAAAATCCTATTTTCCAATTTTCTTTCCTCACAAAACATATTTAATTCATTTACTCATAACTAGACCATTTTCATAAAAAATACCAAATCAGTTCCAAAAATATTTCTTTTCTGGGATTTAGCATAATATAGTCCCATAGTGAACATATATTTTTCTCAGAATTTTTAAAAGTCATTTACTATTTTTCATATGGCCAAAATAGCCGAATATTTAGACATTTATCAAAAATTGTACTTTTGTCTAAAAATTCTGAAATTTACAGAGTATACTTCTATCATATACATGTACTCCCAATAAAAATTTCATCAATTTTGGAGTTAACCACAAGGAATTATAAGCTGTTACTTTTAAAATAGTCTTTTCTCATAAAATTCATAACTCTCAATCTATACATCCAAAAATCACCATTTTTGGACACAATCAAGAAAACTCATCAAAATATCATTTCAAATTTTTCCAGAATTTTTGAAGATCAGAAAAATTACGAAACTGAAAATCATAACAACCCTTAAAATCCCTTAATATCCCTTACTATCCCTTACCTCAAAAGAGCAGTACTTCTGATCGGTATAAGGCTGAAGGAAACTTGCACTGATGAATAGCAACTCACCAAGTATCTAAATACTCACAAAATACACTCAATAATCTAGAGAGAGAAAGAGAGAAAGCTTATGTTTCTGGTGTGATTTTCAATTCTAACTTAGCCCTCTATTTATAGGAAAATTTTGGTAGGTTTGACCTGCAACCTGATGGCTTTACCTGCTACTATTCCCACCCACCACATTTGAAATATAATTCAGCACATTTCTTCACCAACCACAAGTGGGGCCCACCAATTCTAGAATTTTCCACCAAAATGATAAACTCCGAAAATTCAACAATTTCTGAACCAGTCATCTCGTAAAATTCATAACAAATCATACATTCATTTTTAACGGTTCAAAATTTGTGGACATATACTCAACTTATATATGTATAACATATCCAAATATTACTACGATCCAACGGTCGGATTAAAAATTATAACCCCCGCAAAATATCTCAAAAACCCTGATTTTTAATACCTCCATTCCGACAAAAATACTGATAAAAACCTCAACATTAACTCCTTCATTTTAACCACAAAAATATATCCCTCATTTATATCCACATAAAATAAATATTTTCTTATCATATAAATCAATAATTAATTATTCACAAATAATATTACAGAATCACATTTATGACAACCAGGCCGTTCCCAGGAAAGAGGGGGCTTTCCAATAAGGATTTCTCCTTACTAGCGCGCAATTAGATGACCAAACCTCTCCTTAGACAGAACTTTCTAGACATTGCCAATAATGCTATCTAATAATACTATTCAAATAATATGAATTATTGATCTGATAATGGAAAATACTGTGCAGCAACAATTATTGAACAACAATAATATAAAATTTCAACGTAGCAATTATTGAATCAATAAAATAAAATATTGAACAGTAATTACTGTAACAATTATTGAGTAGTGCCTTCTTACGTAAGAATCAATAATTTCAAAAATACTGTGCAATACCGTGTGCTACTGTGCAATAACGCGTATTACTGTATTTTAACCACCGGGTATTTCAACAGTATTAACGATAACAACTACGCCGTTATTTGTAAAAACTCAAATTTGTCGTTTTTCTTCACCCGACAGTTATTCGTTATGGGGCCCACAAATAGCTGCGCCGTCGTACGAATATTCTCCGACAGAAAGAATATTCCACGACCAAACGAATATTCCCCGACAACAATGATTATTTTATAACCACTTGCTTATTTTGAAAAAAATTTTATATTTCACCCATAACTTTAAACTTTTATCAATTTAACCATTTACTAACTAGTAATTATAAGAAAAATTGAATACTTTTATTTCATAAAATTCGGGGTCTTACAGATATACTCAGCAAGTGGATGTGCACAACCCTGTCTTATGATGACACGAGATTATATGTCATTAGACATCTTGTATGATAGTGGCAAAACACCCTTCCAACGTTGGGTTAACCTCACCCTATTTGATTCACCAAATATAACTACTAAATGATGTATAAAATACAACACACTTTTCTATACTGTTTAGGAAGAACTCCACAGCTTGAGACCACCGTTCTATTCCCTTGTTACCCCCGCTCGACCCAGCTACACTCTTATTACCTGAAAGGAATTGTGAATCAAAAGGGTGAGCACAAATAACCCAATAAAGAATATCATGACTAAATATAATTAAATTATCAATAGCCTTCATCATTAATAAAGTAGAGATTTAGAACATATGATAGATAATAAAACTTTTTAACCATAGTTGCAGCAGAATGAGCAATCCATTAGAAGAGTCAAATAGACCATAAAGTCTATTATCTTCTCCATATTAAAAATCCACCAACAATGTTTTATCTCTGTAACATCAATCAACAATTCTGGTCCACAATCATATTAATCACTCATAATCATAATTGTGGTTCTAAATTCCTCTTCTCATTAGGATGAAGATAATTTTTATCACCTGTCTTTACCTGAAACATCAAAGATCATGGTTATACCAATTCACAATTCCTGTTCATAATCATACTGATAAATTCGTCTTTGCACTATGGCCAAAGATATTCGTCAACAATTCATATTTGCACTACTGGCCAAAGATATTCAACAACGGATCATCTTTGCACTATATGCCAAAGATATTCAACAATAAATCATCTTTGCACTACAAGCCAAAGATATTCAACAACAAATCATCTTTGCACTATAGGCCAAAAATATTAATATCTCAAAGAAATATATAATCATCTCAGAATTTATATAAACAATAATTATAACCATGTTGATCAATTCACCTTTGCACTTAAGCTAAAGATATTCAATTATAAATTCAATGGTCATGATCATACCAGTCAACAATTCAACTTTGCACTATTGGCCAAAGAGAACCCATAGTCACGATCATACCAATAATCTACCCATCTTTACACTCAAGTCAAAGAGAAATTTCATCACCAAGATTATAAAAATGTTATATATGATAATAAAAATAATATGATCAACAACTGCATTTAATTTCAAGAGCAATATTTATAAATCAACGATAATTTGGTCAGAAAAAGAAATTAATTTTGTCGTGAATAGTACCCATTAATAGTAACTCGTGAATAGTAACGTATGAATAGTACTCCGTATTCGTACATAGTATTGTATATGTAATTAATGTCATATACGTAAATAGTGTTATATAAATTAATAGTGTTGTATACGTGAATAGAGTCGTATACGTGAATAGTGTTGTATACATGAATAGTAATCCCGACTCAAAAAGGTATAAATTTCACAATAAAATCCATACCAATATTTCGGTATAATGATATTGAAAGAATAAAATCATTATGAAGAAAATAACATATCTTACTATCTCTTACAATTCCTTACCTCAAAAGAATCGTACTTCTAGCTGAAATATCAGGAGGTATAAGGCTGAAGAAAACTTGCACTGTTGAATAGCAACTCACAAAGTATCTAAATACTCACAAAATACGCTCGATAATATAGAGAGAGAAAGAGAGAAAACTTGTTTCTGGTGTGATTTTCAATTCTAACTCAGCACCCTATTTATAAGAAAATGTTATAACGCCAAAGCAGACTTGACCTGCAACCTGATGGCATTACCTGCAACTATTCCCACCCACCAAAAATCAGTCATCTTCCCCACAAAATATTTTAATTTTTGAAACTTCAATAATTCATAACAAATAGCCATTTTATCAGAAAAATACGAATTTTATGTCTATTCCACACGAAATCGAATTCTCTATAACTTTATAGCTTTAAGTTTTTCCAAATTCCAAACCAAAAATATCCAAAATTCACAAACGGATGATTTTCAATACATCATAAAATTCATAACAAATCATACGTTAAATTTTAACGGTTCAAAATTTGTGGACATATACTCAACTTATATATGTATAACATATCCAAAAATTACAACGATCCAACGGTCGGATTAAAATTAAAACTCACGCAATAGAGCTTTAAGAACACTGTTTTGATTTTTAAAACTTCCATTCCGATAAAATATTGATAAAACACCTCAGCATTAATTCTTTCATTTATATCTACACAAAATAAATATTTCTCTATCCATCATTTATATCTACATAAAATAAATATTTCCTTATCATATAAATCAATAATTAATTATTCACCAATAATATTACAAAATCACAATTATGATAATCAGGCCGTTCCCAGGAAAGAGGGGGCTTTTCGATAAGAATTTCTCCTTACTGGCGTGCAATTAGGTAACCAAACCTTTTCTTGACAGAACTTTTTAGACATTGCCAATAATGCTATCTAATAATATTATTCAAATAATATGAATTATTGATCTGATAATGAGAAATACTATGCAATGACAATTATTGAAATAATAATAATATAAAATATCAACGCAGCAATTATTGACTCAATAAAATAAAATATTGAACAGTAATTACTGTAACAATTATTGAGTAGTGCCTTCTTACGTAAGAATCAATAATTCAATAATGTGCAATACCGTGTGCTGCTGTGCAACCACGCGTATTACTATTTTTTAACTGCCGGGTATTCTAACAGTGTTAACGGTAACAACTACGCCGTTTATTTATAAAAACTCAAATTTGTCATTTTCTTCATCTGACAGTTATTATGTTATGGGGCCCACAAATGGCTGCGCTGTCGTACGAATATTCCCCGACAGCAAGAATACTCCACGACCAAACAAATATTTCTCGACAAAATGAATATTTTATAATCACATGCTTATTTTGAAAAATTTGCACATTTCACCCATAACCAAAATATTGTATCAATTTAACACCTTATTATTCACAATAATAAATAGAGAAAATTCGATTTTATTCATTAAAAAGTTGGGGTCTTACAGGCGTTGTACGGAAGAAAGTGTCGTTCCCCAATATGCTGGGATGAGGTGGGTGAAGTAACGTTGTTGGGACCAGAGTTCGTACGTATGACTACGAAAAAGATTCAAACGATCCGACAACGTATAAAAACCTCACAAGATTGACAAAAGAGTTATGCTGGTCTTCATCAAAAGGACGTGAAATTCGATATTGGAGAACATGTGTTGTTACGTATTGCTCCATGGAAAGGAGTTACGAGATTTGAAAAGAGAGGAAAGTTCAATCCTCGATTCATTGACCCATTTTTAATCCTCGAACGAGTAGGAACTGTATCCTATAGACTCACCTTACCGCCAAGTATGTCTCGTGTTCATAACGTTTTTCACATATCTATGTTACGTAAATATGTGGAAGACCCGAACCACATTATTGAGTTAGAAACGGACGAAATAGCAGAAGATTTAACATATGAAGAGGTTCCTGCTAAAATCTTGGATAAGAAGGAGCATATTTTACGGTCCAAGATTATACCTCAAGTCAAAGTTTTGTGGAGAAACCACGATGTTAAGGAAATGACCTGGGACTTAGAATCTGAAATGAAATCAAGGTATCCTTACCTCTTCGACATACAAGGTACGTACCCTAATTTCGAGGGTAAAATTTTATAAGAAGGGGAGATTGTAAGACCCCAACTTTTATGAATAAAGATGAATTTTCTATAAATATCATTTTTAAATATTAAAGAGTAAATTTGATATAATGTTATAGTTATGGGTAATATTTATAAATTTTGTAAAATAAGCATGTGGTTATAAAATATTCATGTTGTCGGGAAATATTCGTTTGATCGTGGAATATTCTTTCTGTCGGGGAATATTCATACGACGGCGTAACCATTTCTGGGCCCCATAACAGAATAACTGTAGGATGAAGAAAACGACAAATTTGAGTTTTTATAACTAACGGCGTAATCGTTACCGTTAGCACTGTTGGAATACCTGGTGGTTAAAATACAGTAATACGCGTTGTTGTACAGTAGCACACGGTATTGCACAGTATTGTTGAATTATTGATTCTTATGTAAGAAGGCTACCCAATAATTCTTACAGTAATTACTATTCAATATTTTATTTTATTGGTTCAACAATTGCTGCGTTGATATGTTATATTATTGTTATTTCAATAATTATCACTGCACAATATTTCCCATTATCAAATCAATAATTCATATTATTTGAATAATATTATTAGATAACATTATTGGCAATGTCTAGAAAGTTCTGTCAAGGAGAGGTTTGGTCACCTAATTGCGCACCAGTAAGAAGAAATCCTTATCGAAAAGCACCCTCTTTCCTGGGAACGGCCTGGTTGTCATTATTGTGATTCTGTAATATTATTTGTGAATAATTAATTATTAATTTATGTGATAAGAAAATATTTATTTTATGTGGACATAAATGATGGATAGAAAAATGTTTATTTAATGTGATTATAAATGAAGGATTTAATGTTGAGGTGTTTTATCAGTATTTTGTCGGATTGGAGGTGTTAAAAAAATTAAATCGGTGTTCTTAAAGCTCTATTGCGTGAGTTATAATTTTGATCTTACCGTTGGATCGTTGTGATTTTTAGATATGTTATACATATATAAGTTGAGTATATGTCCACAAATTTTGAACCGTTAAAAATTAACGTATGATTTGTTGTGAATTTTAAGAGGTGTTAAAAATTGTCCGTTTGTGGAATTCGGATATTTTCTGTTTAGAATTTGGAAAAACTTTCTTCTGCAAAGTTGTAGAGAATTCGATTTCGTATGGAATGGACATAAAATTCATATTTTTCTGATAAAAGGGCTATTTATTATGAATTGTTGAAGTTTCAGAAATTAAAATATTTTTATTAAAATTATGGATGGGACCCACTTTTATTTTTTTCAAAACATGTGCTATAATTTTTGGTTCAATTGTGGAGGTTGGTCTTGGTTGGTTTTGGTAGGCGTAGGAAAATAAAAATAATAATATTATTTTATTATTTAGTCTCCTATGGCGTTCTAGCATTTTCTTATAAATAGGCACTTAAGTTATAATTAAAAATCACACCAAAATCAGAGAATTCTTCTTCTATAATCTTGAGCATATTTCTTTAGAGTTTTAGAAAGCTTTGAGCGTAGAAAACAGTGAAAGTTTTCTTCAAGAATATCCACGCTATACCAGTTGAAATACTCTTCTTTTCAAGGTAAGGGATGTTATTTTTGTTCAATATTCGCTTGAAATAATATTTTCTTCGATACTCTGTAGTATGTAAGTAATATTAGTTCGTTTCAGATTTCAAATTCTATACTCGTTTTGTTAAAATTTTGGCTTCTATACTTCATGAAATTAGTAGAATATCCTTGATATTTGCGCTTCATCCAGTATCTTTTCATGAAAATATTTTTCTGAGCATTCTTGATAAGTTTTAACTTTTTCATGCCGGAACACTATTCACGGGATTACTATTCTCGAAGTACTATTCACGGAGTACTATTCACCCGAGGTACTATTCATGATAAAAATTGATTCGTTTTCGGTTCAAATTATTTTTAGTATAATATTATTCTTGAATTTTACTCCACAAAGCAGTATGATGTCGACAATTTGGACGTTATTGATTTCTAAAAAATATTAAATTATAAATCTTTAAAAATTTATCCTTGAACTTGTTTTATTGAATTCTTATATCATTGTCATAATTCTCATATTTATATTCTGTTTAAAGTCATCTGTGGCCTGTAGTGTATAGATGGACTTGGTATGATTATGACCAGGGATTATTCGGTATAATCATGACCGTAATGTTACAAATGATGTGATAAAAGTCCTCATTGGCCCGTAGTGCATTGATGGACAGTTGTTGGTATGATCATGATCATTGATGAATATACGAATATCCTTGGCCCGTAGTGCATGGATAATTTGTGTTCGTGATACTAATAAATATCATTGGCCGTAGTGCAGGGATGATGTGGATTATTTATTAAGTTGGGTCTCAGCGATAAAGTTGCTGAAAAACCTTTTAAATCATAAAAGATAGTAGATTTTATGCTCTACTTGACTCTTCTAATGGATTGCTTGTTCCGCTGCAGTTAAACTTGATGTTTATATTTTATCAATTTAACACTGTTGAATGTTAACGATAAATTATTCTGCATTATCTTAGTCATAATATTTCTTACTGGGCTAGTTGAGCTCACCCTTTTGCTTTCATTGTTCTCTTCAGGAAATGAGAACGTAGTCGGGACTAGTCGGAGAACTGAGTGATGGTCCAGATGATAGCATTAGTAGTCCTCACTATTTTATAAAATAGTGTGATAATAAATGTATTGAGGACTCCATTTGAGTTGGAATACTGTCTAGAAGACAATATTCGTATTAAAACTCTCAGTTTATGTTTTGTCGTATGTTACACGACAGTTGTCTTACTAAGTTGTATTTGAATTTCGTACCATGTATTTGACGACTCAAAATGGGTGATGTATACCTATTTTGGGGACGTTACAGTTATTACTATTATTATTAGTACTACTATTATTATTATTACTGTTATTGTTATTATTATTATTAATACTGTCATTATTTTTATTGTTATTATTATTATTATCACGCAATTAGTTATGTACATTTATGTATATACGTAACAGATCTAAAGAAAGGGGATCTGTTTTAATTTGGGAGAAATAATTTGTTCAGTTATTATTATTTATTATAATTATTATTATTGTTATTTATTATGTGCATCAATATATTTTTTGGGATAAACTTCAATATTCGCCACGTCAGCCCGTCCACGTGTAAAATAAAATAAAAAATGCCCACGCAGATCTGCCACGTGTGCCACGTAAGCGCCGCGTACGCAGGTCAACGCACATGTGGCGTCTAGGGCTCGAAGTTCAAATTTTTTAATAGAAAGGGGCTCAATTTGCGTTGACCAAAAGAAAATGTCTCAATACCTAAAAACTTTTAAAATTCAGTGGTCGACTTTGCATTTTACCCTTATAATATATATATATATATATATATATATATATATATATATATATATATATATATATATATAGTCGTGTATATTCTATTTGTGCGCAGTCTTTCAAAATTGCGTCGTTTTGACATATTTATTTTTGATTTATGATTTGGAAGGAAAGAATTTGTTTTTTTAATAAAAAAAATATGTCAAAACGACATAGTTTTGGCAGACTATGCAGAAATAAATTATACCAGATTTTCTGGGCAGCCCAAAATATGATGAACACGTCTGACAGTGATTTCAATGCTTTATATCTGGCTCATGTGTTATGATTTGACCCAGATATTGATTTACACTTGTAGTAATACATCAATACTACAAGATCAAAGTTATAGCTAACCTAAATACACTTTACACAATGAATTAATCATGGTCAAAGTTGGTACCTAGAAACTGTCTATGAAGGCTCAAGAACACATTAGACTACACTTTCTGTTACTAAAGGCTATAGCGACAGACTTTGTAATTTTAATTAATTTATTTTTCAAAAATCATTTATAAATAGAAATTTATTATTAATACTTCTAAAAACAGTTTTAAAAATTATTTTAAGTTATAAAAATTAACTTTTAATAATTTTTATAACTTAAAATAATTTGACAAATTTTTCATAAATATTAATATTTATTTGGATATTATTGATATTTAAATTATTTAACAAATGAATTAAATCAATTAATTAAAAATGATTTTATTATATTAAAAATTATTTTAAATGATAAAAAGGTATTTAATAATATTTTAAGTTATAAAATATGACTTTTAATATTTTAAGACAAATTTTATTAATTATTTAATATTAATGATATTAGATTTATTTAGTAATTATATTAAATAAAATAATTAAAAATGATTTTAATATTATAAAAATCATTTTAAATGAAAATAAATAGTTTAAAAATATTTTAAGTTATAAAATATAACTTTTGATATTTAAAGGTAAATTTTATTAATAATTTAATATTAATGATATTAGTTTTATTTAATAATTATATTAAATAAATAGTTTAAAAATAGTTTTATTAATTTAAAAATTATTTAAAAAGGAAATAAATGAATTAAAAATATTTTAAGATATAATAAATGACTTTTAATATTTTGATAAATAATAAATTAATATTCTAATATTAATGGTAATTATTTAAAAATGATGTTTAATATTTTAAAAATTATTTAAGGGTAATATTAATGTTTTAAAAATACTTTGAGTTATTATAAATAACTTTAATATTTTGGCAATAGTTTTATTAATAATTTAATATTAATTAAATATTAATGATAATGTAATTATTTAATATTTAAATCATTTAATAATGATTTCAGTGTTTGAAAATTCATGATAAATAATAATAATTATTAAAAAAATTATTATAAGGCTATGAAAAATAATATGAATGATATTTAAAATATCTAAAGGAATATCGAACTACACGATAAAGTCTTAGACTCGATAATTACCCGATAAAGCCGTCGGTACACCGAAATATTTCAGAAATTGATTTGGACTTAGATAATTTGATTAGATACGTATTTGTTTGTGATGCAATGACTGTTAAACATATTGGACAATGTGATTAGGTTATGTGCTGACTGTAATTAACAGTACTATGTGTTATGTTATGTATTTCTAATCGATAGATTGATCTTATTAATGATAGGTCTCGATATAAAAGATAGAACTAAGTTGCGTAACTATAAGCAGCAGACCAGACAAGTATCATAACTTTGCATTTACTTTATGCAATGAACATGAATAAGAAAGTTTTAGAATTATATTATCGTTATGTCAGATTATTAACTCTATTGTTATCGATTATGTATCTAATCTTTGTATTCGTACAAGTTCTTAAATTATCCGATCATTATTTATCAGCACAGTATTACTGTATAATTCAGATATTTATTCTGTTCGTTAATTCCTAAATAGAGTTAAACAAGTGTCCTCACTTGGATAATCATTGTATTTAATCACATGTTGATACATACTTATTGGTTTCCACTATGTATACGTTGACTTAAAAAGCCGTCTAAGCTATTTGATTTAGCTAGACAGAAAAATATTGTTGAACAAGATAGAATTTTATTATATCCAACTAGAGACTAAGTATGAACATCCCGAACATGAGAAAATTTTAGTGCACCTAAGGTGGATAAGATGAATGATAATATCGATCTTGCATGTAGTATTGATCAATACAGGGTGCATTGGGATGATCACCCTCGTGCCCGTCAGTTATGACGGTTTGCGAATGAAGTTCTGCTAACCCTTAGCTAAAATTGAAAATAAAGTTCATAGTCTGTCGACTGCTCTTCATTTATAGTCAGTACGTAGTTTCAAAAATTTGATATAGAATTGATATGTTATTATTATTGGTTCAGCTTACTTTACAACTGTTGATTCGTTGTAGAAGTGTCATTCAAAGAAAACATTTAATCCTTTTAGCTTATATTTATTGTTGTTATTACTTGCTGGGCAATCAAATGTTCATTCTTGCTTTAAATTTAAATGTTTTCAGCTAAGCGTGATCAACCGGAATGTTTAGGCCAGAACAAGGGAAAAGGAAAGCAAACAGTATAATCTTATGTTATCTTATGTAATAGTTTGACTTTATTAAGACAATAATATCTATTAATTATCATGTAATGAATGTTTAAAGGTCGCGTAAGACTTTGATATATGTAAATTAAGTTTGATATTTATATTATTATTATTATTAGTATTAGTATTATTTCGCTCATAGAAATGGTATCGTGAAGCACCGTGTTTGGGTTTCAAGTACCTAGATTTGGGGGCGTCACAAGTTGGTATCAAAGCTTTAGGGTTAGCAACCTTAGGTGGGATAGACCTTAGGCTATAACCTTAGAACAGAGGAAACGTTGAAAATATAAATAACTCATTTAGAGTTTAAAAGGAGATGAATTGAATAAATTTATCGTTAAACAAAATAAAAGATAACTTGTATAAAATTATTAATTGCTGTGTGTATATACTATGTGCTAATCAAGATAGTTTTTGTGTAGATGTCAGATGAAAAAGAATTAGGATGCCCTCAGATCATAAAGAAGGAGTCGATCTCCATAACTGAGCCAATACGAAAGTAAATAACTGAAATAGAGGCTCACTTTGTAAGCAACCCTAGTGAGGTGATTATACTGGAATATGTATTACCGAACCCAAAAACGATAGTATAACTGATAGATAGAGTATGGTTAGAGAATATAAGGTTAAGTTCGAGTTCTTAAAACTCATACTTATGGTATGTTCATGACTCATAATTATATAAAATTTTTGAACCCCTCGGCGAATGGACGCCAAAGGACTGACTAGGATAAGTTCTTAAACTCATATGATTGTGGTAAGTTCCTGAACTTATAATGTATGGTAAGTTTGACGAACTTGGTATAGTTAAGTGTGAATAGATTATTGAGGATAATTTATATAGACTATTAAGCAATTGATCCTTAGTGAAGGCGTATGAAATAAGTAGTATTAGTGTTACTTGAATATGTATGATTCTATGACGCGTATACGATAATTATGTCTGTGTAAAGTAATATTCTCAACTTTTGTATAAGTTGTGGCAACGATTCCCAACTTTTATGTCACAAAGGGGATAACAGATGTCTAAAGCATTATGTGCTAAGCTATTCGGTGTAAAGTATTATAAAATTAGTTAGATGAACATGATTTTATTTAATCAGAGAATGACGTCAAGACGAAAACGAAACCAAATGGCAAAAGAACATGTCAACAAAGCTGGAGGACAACCAGACCCGATACAGAATTTGGCGAATATAGACGCTCAAGCTATGCAGAATGGATTACCAGCCGTGGGAAATCAGCCAGATAATCGATTGACAAACTTCAAAGACTTCAAGGCAATCGAACCGCCCGGATTTAGAGGATCAACTGACCCTGTAGAGGTATTTGTGATAGCTAGAGAAACGGAGGGACAAAAGACAACTTTTGTCACCTATACGATGAAAGGGGAGGCAAATTTTTGGTGGGAAGCAAATTAAGCTAGAGCCAGAGAAGGAAATAGTGGTAGTAGGACTGGAAAAAAGAAAGGAGAAAATTTCGGGAATACCAGAAATAGGCCAGGAGGTGGAAAGAAATAGGTTGCGCAGTGTGGAAATTACGGAAAGAATCATTCAGGAGAGTCTCTTAAGGGTAAGTTTGTGTGTTACAAGTGTGGGCAGGAGGGACATATCTCTCCCAACTGCCCCAATTCAAGGATGAACAGAGAGTGTTTTAAGTGTGGATCAACGGAGCATAAGGTGAAGGATTGTCTGAAAAGGAGAATGGATGCAGGGAGTATGACTATGAGGAAAAGCAACGGGACATTGGTGACAACGGAACCTACTTCAACAAACAAACCAACAGAACCAATCGCAAGAGTCTTTAACGTGACTGTTCAAGATTCGGCAGCAGCTGGGAATGCAACTCCAGGTATTATTCGTATAACTTTTATATTTTGATATACATGATTTTTCCTATATATAATAAATTATTTTATAAAAAAAATTTGAAGGAGGAATGTGAGTTCTTTTAGAAGTCAAACTTTCGTTTAATCAGATCGACAAGCTTTATGTTGATAAGTTAAAGATCAGTTCGATCGAATCTGATCGAGATCTATTTGAAATGATTGTGTATGTTATGTACCCTTATTTGCATAAGTTTTGAAACGGTGATTCCAGGGACAGAATCTTTATAAGGGAGGGTGAATGTAATAACCCGATATTTTTTATATAAATAAATAAGAAATTTTGCATATAATTTTTTTTATTATTATTTTAAAGGTGGGAATATGTGCCAGGTAATGTGTACATATATATGTGATAAATAAATTTTATTTATTACATGAATAATTTCAAATAATTTTATTTTAGAATTATTGATCATTATAAAGTATATTCTTATAATAATTAATTTTAGAGTAGAAATGTCTTTATTATTTATTTTCTATAAAAATATGATTTTTATATTATTTAAATAAGATATGAAATGATTATTGGAATTATAATAATTACTATTTTATTATAAAAATTTTAGTTCAGATTATTAAGTTAATTATTTTAACTTAATTAATAATGTTATATATGAAAGATAAATCAGATATGAAATCTAAACCTTAATTTTAGATTTTGAGCTATGAATGAGAATAATAATATTATATTAAATATGATATTATTTTTCAGTGTTATAAATATATATTGTATGTGTGTATTAATAATAGTTGGTCAATTATGGTGTATAATGTCATAACCCTAATATTAAATTATTAAACCCTATCTGTTAAACTCAATTGTGATGCCCCCAAAATTAGGTATACATCGCCCATCTTGGGTCGTCAGATACATGATTCAGAATACAAATACAAATTACTAATATAACTGTCGTGTACAATACGACAAAATATAAACTGTGAGTTTGAATACAAATATTGTCTTCTAGAGAGTATTCATACTCAAAAGGAGTCCTCATTACAATTATTATCACACTATTACATAGAATAGAGAGGATTACTAATACTATTAGATGGTCCATCACTCCGTTCCCCGACTCGTCCCAGCTATATTCTCATTTCCTGAAGAGAATAGTGAAAGAAGGGTGAGCTCAACTAGCCCAGTAAGAAATATTATGACTAAGATAATGCAGAAAAAATTATCATTAGCCTTCAACAGTGTTAAACTGATAAAATATAACAAACATCAAGTTTAACTGCAGCGGAACAAGCAATCCATTAAAAGAGTCAAGTAAAAAATAAAATCTACTATCTTCTATGATTTAAAAGGTTTTTCAACACTGTTATCGCTGAGACTCAGCTTAATAAAATAGTCCACATCATCGAATCACCCCTGCACTACGGCCAAGGATATTCGTGTATTCATTAATGGTCATGATCATGCTAACAACTGTCCATAAATGCACTACGGGCCAATGAGGACTTTTACCACATCATTTGTAATATTACGGTCATGATTATACCGAATAATCCCTGGTTATAATCATACCAAGTCCATCTATGCACTACAGGCCACAGATGACTTTCAACATTTTATAAACATGAGGATGATGACAATGATATAAGAATTCAATAAAACAAGTTCAAGAATTAATTTATCCAAGAATTAACATCGTCCAAATTGTCAACATGATACTGTTTTGTGGAGTAAAATTCAAGAATGCTTAGAAGAATATTTTCATGAAAAGATACTGGATGAAACGCAATTATCAAGGATATTCCACAAATTTCATGGAGTATAGAAGTCAAAACTTAACCAACTGAGTATAATAAAGAATGGAATAACAAAAGAAATCACCATGCATGCGATAGACCGCACAGACAGTTATTCGAACAGAATAATAAATAATGGAACCAGGTCCGGCGTAAAACGCACAGACAGGATATTCCAACAGAATAATAATAAAGACGGAACCAGGTCCGGTGTAAAACACACAGACAGGATGTTCCAGCAGAATAATATTAAAAACGGAACCAGGTCCGGTGTAAAACACACAGACAGGATGTTCCAACAGAATAATAATAAAAACGGAACCAGGTCCGGTGTAAAACACACAGACAGAATGTTCCAACAGAATAATAGAAGAATGTCACCAAGTATAGGGTAGACCGCGTATACAGGTTATTCCAACAGAATAATAAGAAATAGAATAACAACAGTTCTCTTCATGAATAAGAAAGAATAACACCCCTTACCGTTTTAAAGAAGAACTGAAATAAGGAAGTAGTTAAGTAGCAGAATACTTTTCTTCTCCCTCTCTATAGTTTCTCTCTATAGTTTTTCTCTCTAGAGTTCAGTGAATTCGTAAGAAATAATTAAGGAATGAGCTGTTATTTATAGAAAAATAGAATGCATAGTAACTAATCCATGAACGGTCCAGATTGATTACTTTAATCTGACGGTTCATATTTAAAGAAAAATCTTTTAAATAAAATATAATATATTCTATTTATAAAATAACTTTAATAAAGTATTCTGTTTTATATAAAAAGATGTTTCTGTTTTATTACGTTAATAATACGAATAAAACAAAACTTCATTATCGCTAAATAATTCATATTATTAACTGACAATAATTGAATCAGACTGAGTGACTTCTCACATAAGCATTAATAATCAATACCGTGTGCTACTATGCAACCACACATATTACTGTACTTTTACTACCGAGTAGTTCAACAGTATCAATGGTAAAACTTCCGCCGTTATTTTTATTAAAATATTTTTGTCGTTTTCTCAATCCGACAATAATTTTCGTTGTGGGGTCCACCAATGATTGTGCCGTTGTACGAATATTCCCTGTTAAAACGAATATTCTCCGACCAATCGAATATTATATAACAACTTGCGTACTTTGCAAAATTTATAAATATTACCCACAACTATAACATTATATCAAATTAACTTCATAATATTCAAAAATGATATTTATAGAAAATTCATCTTTATTTATAAAAGTTGGGGTCTTACAACCTCCCCTTCTTATGAAATTTCGCCCTCGAAATTAGGGTACGTACCTGGTATGTCGAAGAGGTAAGGATACCTTAATTTCATTTTAGATTCTAACTCCCAAGTCATTTCCTCAACATCGTGGTTTCTCCACAAATCTTTGACTTGAGGTATAACCTTGGAGCGTAGAATATGTTCCTTCTTATCCAAGATTTGAACAGGAACTTCTTCATACGTCAAATCCTCCGCTATTTCGTTCGGTTCTAACTCAATAATGTGGTTCGGGTCTTCCACATATTTACGTAACATGGATATGTGAAAAACGTTATGAACACGAGACATACTTGGAGGTAAAGCGAGTCTATAAGCCACAGTTCCTACTCGATCGAGGATTAAAAATGGACCGATGAATCGAGGATTGAGCTTTCCTCTCTTTCCAAATCTCGTAACTCCTTTCCATGGACGTAAGAACACATGCTCTCCTATATCAAATTCCACGTCCTTTCGATGAAGATCAACATAACTCTTTTGTCGATCTTGTGAGGTTTTTATACGTTATCAGATCGTTTGTATCTTTTCTGTAGTTATACGTACCAACTCCGGTCCCAACAACGTTGCTTCAGCCACCTCATCCCAGCATACTGGAGAACGACATTTTCTTCCATACAACGCTTCGAATGGAGCCATGCCAATACTTGCTTGATAACTGTTGTTGTAGGAAAACTCCACCAATAATAAGAACTTGTCCCAACTTCCCTTGAAGTCAAGGACACAGAGTCTTAATAAATTTTCCAGAGTTTGAATAGTTCTCTCTGATTATCCATCCGTCTGAGGATGATATGCCGAACTAAATCGTAAATCCGTGCCCATAGCTTTTTGTAAACTAACCCAAAATCGTGAAGTGAATCTTGGGTCTCGGTCAGAAACTATAGATACTGGCATACCATGCAGTCTTACAATCTCGTTTATGTACATACGAGCAAGACGTTCAAGTGTATAAGTTTCTCGTATCGGTAAGAAATGAGCAGACTTGGTCAATCTATCAACAATGACCCAAATCGCATCTATACCTTGAGAAACCTTAGGAAGACCGGTAACGAAATCCATGGTAATGTGCTCCCACTTCCATTCTGGAATTTCAAGTGGTTGTAATGGACCTTTTGGTACTTGATGCTCCGCCTTGACTCGTTGACAAGTTAGACACCTTGAGATAAACAGCGCTATCTCTCTCTTCATATTGCTCCACCAAAATGTATGACGAAGATCATGATACATTTTGGTACTTCCTGGATGGATTACAAACGGTGTGTTGTGCGCCTCCATCATGATTTCATACTTTAAATCAGGGTTGTTAGGAACACAAAGTTTGGAGTTGACTCGAAGTATTCCTTCTTTATCAATTCTTGCTTCCGGCATAAAACCTTCTTGTATTTTCTTCCTCATACGCATCAGCTCCAGGTCTGTAGCTTGAGAAGCTTTAACTTTATTGATTAAAGTCGGTTCTACTCGTATATTCGCCATCATCACATGAGTCCCTGGAGTCTTTAACTCTATCTCCATCCTTTGCAAGTCACACAAAATGGGCCTTTGTGTTGAGAATATCACATTCGTACTTGCATATGATCTTCTACTCAATGCATCAGTTACCACATTCGCTTTTCCAGGATGGTATTGAATGGTATGATCATAATCTTTCAACAGTTCAAGCCAACGTCGTTGTCGCATGTTGAGTTCCTTTTGAGTGAAGAAATATTTGAGGCTTTTATGATCCGTAAAGATTTCCACCTTCTCCCCATACAAGTAATGCCTCCAAATTTTAAGTGCAAAGACAACAGCTGCCAACTCTAGATCATGAGTAGGATAATTCCTCTCATATTCCTTGAGTTGTCTTGATGCATAGGCTATAACTTTTTCATGTTGCATGAGAACGCATCCCAACCCTTTGCTCGAAGCATCACTGTAGATGACAAATCCCTCCGAGCTTGATGGTATTGTTAGAACAGGTGCTGAAATGAGTCTCCTCTTGAGTTCTTGAAAACTCTTCTCACATTCTTCGCTCCAACCGAACTTTGTATCTTTCCGAGTCAGCTGAGTTAATGGAGTAGCGATTCGAGAAAATCCTTCCACGAATCTACGATAATAACCAGCTAAACCAAGAAAGCTACGTACTTCGGTCACTGATTTAGGTTGCTCCCAGCTTTGAATAGCTTCAATCTTTGCCGGGTCAACAGATATTCCACGACTTGATACTACGTGCCCAAGGAATGCTACCTCCTCCAGCCAGAACTCGCATTTCTTCAAATTGGCATAAAACTTGTATTCACGAAGCTTTTGGAGTACCAGCCAGCTCATGATCTTCACGGCTTTTAGAATAAATTAGGATGTCATCAATAAAGACGACCACAAAGTGATCTAAATATTCCTTGAATACCCGGTTCATCATATCCATGAAGGCAGCAGGAGCATTAGTCAATCCAAAGGACATTACTAGGAATTCATAATGCCCGTACCGAGTTCTGAAAGCCGTCTTTGGAATATCCTCAGTTCTATCCTTCAGCTGATGATATCCAGAACGAATATCGATCTTTGAAAAGAATTGTGCTCCTTACAACTGGTCAAACAGGTCATCAATACGTGGCAATGAATACCTGTTTTTGATGGTGACATGATTCAACTCCCGATAATCAATACAAAGTCGCATACTTCCATCTTTCTTCTTCACGAATAGAACAGGAACACCTCAAGGAGAAGTACTAGGACGAATAAAGCCAATGTCTAACAATTTCTGGAGTTGGATCTTTAACTCCTGAAGTTCAATAGGAGCCATTCGATATGGGGCTTTGGAAATGGGTTTTGTACCGGGTTCAAGGTCGATACAAAATTCAATTTCACGCTCTGGGGGTAGGCCAGGAAGTTCTTCAGGGAATACGTCAGGGAATTTATTAACAATAAAAATATCATTCAAAACTGACGTATTTTTGTTTAGATCCGTAACATGAGCTAAGAAAGCTTGACATCCATTTTTCAATAAACGAATAGCTTTATGGCTTGATATGACAGCGATTGATTTTAATTGTTTGGTTGCTTGAATTCGCATAATTGGTCGATTAGGAATATGAAAGCTAACAACCTTACGAAAATAATCAATTTTTACATGATGAGTAGTTAACCAATCAATCCCTAGAATCACGTCAAATGCAAGTATTTTTAATGAAATAAGATCGACAGGTAATGTGTGGGTACCAACTTGAACCAAACAAGACTTATAAACCGTAGATGTAATGAAGGTTTCTCTCAATGGAGTTTCAACAGATAAGTCAAAGTCTAATTTCTCCGGAGTCAAATTTAATCGATGAGCGCAAGTAGGAGAAATAAAAGAATGGATAGAACCGGTATCAAATAAAGTATAGACTTCGTTAGAGTTTATGATAAGTTTACCCGTGATGACCTCATTCGGGTTCCTTGCTTGCTGGGAAGTCACAACAAACGCTCTCCCTTGCACTACCGGTTTTGACTTTTCTGGGACGGCCTTGGGTGTCTCCATCTTGGCTAAACTTGTTTTTGGTAAACGACAAAATCGAGCTAAATGACATTCTCTTCCACAATTATAACATGCTTTAGACGGCATCGCGCAGTTTGGACTGATGTGCCCCTCCCATCCGCATTTGAAACATATGATAGGTGGTCGTTCTCCTTCCTTAACAACGGGTGCTGGTGCTGACGTCTTTCCATCATTGTTGAATCTCCTCTTCTTGAAATGATCATTCTTATTGTTTTGGCCCTGATTACCACCGAAGTGGTTACCATTTCTGGCCTGTTGATTCCCTCCACGCTTGTTGTCACCGCTTCGATGACTGCTTTCATTGGTATTATCATTTTGCCGACTGCTCTCTTTTGGTTGCGTTGACTCGTTATCACGCTGCACTAACTGAGCCTTATTCACAACATCTGAATACAAACACAGTTTATGAGAAATAAGATGTTGACGTATCTCAGGTTTCAAATCTCGTAAAAACATTCGCGTCATTCGCTCTTCATTATCCACCAAGTGGGACGCAAATCGGGACAACTCAGTAAATTTAGCCTCATACTGCGACACGGTCATATTATTCTGCTCCAATTTGATGAACTCCACCTCCTTCATGTGACGAACACTTTCGGGAAAGTATTTGTCATTGAACAGATCTTGGAACTTCTCCCAAGACATCTTCAGTGCGGTAGGTTGAGTACGCTTAATCGATTCCCAACAGTAATTTGCCTCTCCTCGTAACATAAAGGCGGCAAAGGGAACCTTTTGCTCCTCGGAGCATCCAAAGACATCAAATATCTTGGTGATCTTCTTTATCCATGTTTTCGCTATAAGTGGTTTTGGCTCTCCCTTAAACTCCGGTGGTCCTAGCTCCTTGAACTGTTTAGCGGTGACCGGCCGAGAGTTTTCAGTGTTTCCACCTACATTTTGGATAGGAGCCGCTCTCACCTGCTGTTGCATGAACTGCATAAAGCTTCTGAATATTCCATAATTCATTATCTGGTCAGTGTTGTTGTTTGCATGAGGATTGTCACCTTCCTGATGCACATTATCCTGATTATTGATATGTGGTGAATCAACAGTCGCTTGTGCTCCATTGCTATTCTCAACATTCTCAGATGCCATTTTCAGATGCTGCCACAAAACAAAAGTTAATTGATATGTCATATATTATCCTTATATTCTGACCGACCAATTAGATACCATACAAATAAACTTAGGTAGGTCATACTAGCGAAGGAATTCCCTGTCTCTCCCCTCCTAGTTCTATTCTCACATCTTAGCCATGGATCATATCCCTAAGCTTTGATACCAACTGTGACGCCCCCAAAATTAGGTATACATCACCCATCTTGGGTCGTCAAATACATGGTTCAGAATACAAATATAAATTACTAATACAACTGTCGTGTACAATACGACAAAATATAAATTGTGAATTTGAATACAAATATTGTCTTCTAGAGAGTATTCATACTCAAAAGGAGTCCTCATTACAATTATTATCACACTATTACATAGAATAGTGAGGACTACTAATACTATCATCTGGTCCATCACTCCGTTCTCCGACTCGTCCCAGCTATATTCTCATTTCCTGAAGAGAACAGTGAAAGAAAGGGTGAGCTCAACTAGGGCAGTAAGAAATATTATGACTAAGATAATGCAGAATAAATTATCATTAGCCTTCAACAGTGTTAAACTGATAAAATATAACAAATATCAAGTTTAACTGCAGCGGAACAAGCAATCCATTAAAAGAGTCAAGTAGAAAATAAAATCTACTATCTTCTATGATTTAAAAGGTTTTTCAACACTGTTATCGCTGGGACTCAGCTTAATAAAATAATCCACATCATCGAATTACCCCTGCACTACGGCCAAGGATATTCGTGTATTCATTAATGGTCATGATCATGCCAACAACTGTCCATCAATGCACAACGGGCCAATGAGGACTTTTACCATATCATTTGTAACATTAAGGTCATGATTATACCGAATAATCCCTAGTCATAATCATACCAAGTCCATCTATGCACTACAGGCCATAGATGACTTTCAACATTTTATAAACATGAGGATGATGAAAATGATATAAGAATTCAATAAAACAAGTTCAAGAATTAATTTATCCAAGAATTAACGTCTAAATTGTCAACATGATACTGTTTTGTGGAGTAAAATTCAAGAATGCTTAGAAGAATATTTTCATGAAAAGATACTGGATGAAACGTAATTATCAAGGATATTCCACAAATTTCATGGAGTATAGAAGTCAAAACTTAACCAACTGAGTATAATAAAGAATGGAATAACAAAAGAAATCACCATGCATGCGATAAACCTCACAGACAAGTTATTCCAACAGAATAATAAATAATGGAACCGGTCCGGTGTAAAACGCACAGACAGGATATTCCAACAGAATAATAATAAAGACGGAACCAGGTCCGGTATAAAACACACAGACAGGATGTTCCAGCAGAATAATAATAAAAACGGAACCAGGTCCGGTGTAAAACACACAGACAGGATATTCCAACAGAATAATAATAAAAACAGAACCAAGTCCGGTGTAAAACACACACACAGGATGTTCCAACAGAATAATAGAAGAATGTCACCAAGTATAGGGTAGACCGCGTATACAGGTTATTCCAACAGAATAATAAAAAATGGAATAACAACAGTTCTCTTCATGAATAAGAAAGAATAACACCCCTTACTGTTTTAAAGAAGAACTGAAATAAGGAAGTAGTTAAGTAGCATAATACTTTTCTTCTCCCTCTCTATAGTTTCTCTCTATAGTTTCTCTCTCTAGAGTTCAGTGAATTCGTAAGAAATAATGAAGGAATGAGCTGCTATTTATAGAAAAATGGAATGCATAGTAACTAATCCATGAATGGTCCAGATTGATTACTTTAATCTGACGGTCCATATTTAAAGAAAAATCTTTTAAATAAAATATAATATATTCTATTTATAGAATAACTTTAATAAAGTATTCTGTTTTATATAAAAAGATGTTTCTCTTTTATTACGTTAATAATACGAATAAAACAAAACTTCATTATCGCTAAATAATTCATATTATTAACTGACAATAATTGAATCAGACTGAGTGACTTCTCACATAAGCATTAATAATCAATACCGTGTGCTACTATGCAACCACACGTATTACTGTACTTTTACTACCGAGTAGTTCAACAGTATCAATGGTAAAACTTCCGCCGTTATTTTTAATATAATATTTTTGTCGTTTTTTCAATCCGACAATAATTTCCGTTGTGGGGTCCACCAATGATTGTGCTGTTGTACGAATATTCCCTGTTAAAACGAATATTCTCCGACCAATCGAATATTATATAACAACTTGCGTACTTTACAAAATTTATAAATATTACCCACAACTATAACATTATATCAAATTAACTCCATAATATTCAAAAATGATATTTATAGAAAATTCATCTTTATTTATAAAAGTTGGGGTCTTACATTAATTATGAGTTCAAGACTGTGTAGTAATGGTGTTATATGATTTATGTTGTGTATTATTAGATTTAATGTTAATTAGAGGAAATCCTAATTAATATTTGAAAAACCTAATTATTTAAAACCCTAATTTTCTATTAAAAACCCTAATTTTAATTAGTGTGTTTTAATTAAAATTTTATTAAACTTTAAACTTAATTTTTTAAACCCTTAAAATTATTTGGGAAACTTTAAGGTTTAAAGTCTAGTGATTAAACCCTAGATTCAAGTATCATGGACAAAAATTCCATTAAAATAAAAAGGCAATTGACTAAAATACCCTTTTTGTCCCATTCTTGAATTATTGCTAGCAAATCTTGCCAAATCTTGGCAAGTCACCACCCTAAGCATAGTCATGTGTCTACAAGCTCTACAATTCAGCCAATCCATCAGCCACATGCATTGTATACAAGTTTTATATAAGGATCAAGAGAGGGAAAGTGCATTATTTCCCCCATTTGTTCACTTATACTCAAACTTGACTCTCTCTCTAAAACCTCCGAAATTTAGTAGTATATCAGTCTCTAAATCAAGCCCCACGACTTCCATTAACAGATCAGTAGCCAAGAATCAAAAGTTTGTTCATAGAAGGTTACCCTAAACAAAATCTGAACTTTGATCCTATGTTTGATATTAGTTTTTTTGTGTTAAATATGTTGTATGAGGTGTTAATCAATGATCTGGGTTGCTAGATGTTAGATCCATAACATCTAGAGGCTCGGATTTGATGATTTTCCAAATCTGGAAATTTTTGATAATGAGGGTCTGACAATGAATGTCAGGTCCCATAGATCTCAGTAGGTTATGTGTTTTTGTTGTTTAAAGGTTTGAATATGTAGTATGCTATAAGATCTTGGATACAGGAAGGAAAAGATAATGTTCCTAGCCTAGTAGCCCATTGACGGGGAGGACTCCTTCGCCGATTAGGGTCAGGAGTTTTCGAAATGAGAAGTCAGAGGATAGGTTGACTCAGCTGGCTGATGAACTCCTGTGGTTGCTACCAGGAGGTATCTTATGGGATAAATAACCAACAAGATATCTGCTTGCCACGCTGCCCTTTCAATTTATTCTATGCCATTTGTTCTTTCTTGTCTTCTCTCTTATTACAAGGATCCCGTCCAAAAGACGATTGGATGACACTAGGTTGGATTACGCATCAAGGTATGGCTTTCCCTTTATTTAAGGACTACTAGAATACCTTCCTTTGAATCTGGAGGAGCACTCTCATAAGTAAGGCTATGGCAGACAATGACGAATGAGAGGTGTTTACCTATATATGCAATACAATAGAAGGATATAGTTCATCATTTCCACCTAAAGGCAAGAAAGCAGGTTAAGAAAAGAAAGATGAATACAAACCATAACTGATGAGGGTTGACAACCCACATTCTCTATCAATTCTGTGCTATCAGTTGTGTGATGGGCTCGGGTGTCGTAGAAAGACAAGACCAAGACCATAGCATGTGTCTTCTTTTCTTCTTTGGAAGGTGGGGGAATATGGTTTAGTCCTTAACCTTGGACAACTAAGCAATAGGACCCCTGTTACCAATAACAGGACTTCAATTACACTGGAACAGAGATTGAGAAAATAGGTTACTTAAAAGTCATCCCATATTCACTCTACCTTCAAGACCAATCGAACAGCCTACAAGACTGCAAAGAGAGGAAAGAATAGTAAGCTTTCTTTAAAGGCCTTACCACGAAAAGATCGGAGCTTATGGCTTGGTTCTGAAATGGAATGATGCGAAAGATTGAAGTAAATTCCCTGTAGCATCCCCAAATCTGGGTACTAATCACCACAAATCTGGTATACTAATTCTACACTATTGCGGAAGATATAAACATAAATTGTTTATACATTAAACTTTTACACCTTATTCCCAAGGTCTACAACCTTAACTTAATACATACCTTCCATATCTTAAAGGTTTACAATGCTATTTTCGTCAGAAAATTTAATAGATCTAACTGCATCATAATTTAATCTTGAACTTTGACTTTTCTTCTGTCTTTACTTTAGCATTCATCTTAATCTGAAAATTTTTATCATGATATAGCAAGGGTGAGTATCAAATTTGCCCAACAAGTTTAAATTTAATTGAGGATATATCATGATTGAAAGGAATGAATAAGCTTTTAAGTTTTCAACAATATAATAATTGTGAAATAACATAAAATCAAGTTTCAATAATTGCATGACTGAATCAATAATATTTGAAGGTCAACCATGACCATGAACAATTTAACTGAACCTTATAGTAATGAAGGTGATCAGCCTTTCATACCTGAAGAACATATGCAACATACACTAAGTGCGAATCAATAATCAGTATAGACGTGAATAATCTACAATAATTATTCACTAACATGCTTTGAATTTACAACTCAAGTTTGAGTTAGGGAAACTTGCCTGTACAGATTACCGCTAAGCAATTTAATGTAATCTCTTATGAAAGACCTATCAATTATAAGATTGATCTATCAATTAGTATAACATACCTAGTATCTCTTAATACTATTTCTTTATCCATAAATTATCTAATACTTAATCAAATATTAGATAACATCTTAACACAACAGCATTATTAGTGTCCTTTGATAATTCTTTAATCACTATATCATATACATTACGATTTAACACTCTTTAATAAGTCAAATACCAAATCATCAACCTGGATTTCAAATCCAGCTAGCTAGATTCCAAATCCAGTAACCTAGATAGTCAATTCAGCCAACCAAACTGCAATCCAGCAAGCTGGATTCAACATATTTTCAATTCAGTAAACTGTTTTTCAATCCAGCAAGCTGGATTCATCAGATTTTCCAATCCAGCAAGCTGGATTTCATATCCTATTCACGAAAATACCAAATCAGCTTATTATTTTTCTATCTTTTGTCCAAACATGTATACATATATTTCATACACAAAAAGTATTTTTCTATAATTTTCCAACTTCCTTTGTTATTTTTTAAAAATTATTTTTAGTTAATTCCTTAAGAAATTAGCTACCTCATGCTTAACTCCAGAAATTCGCATCTCTTGACACAATCTTATACGTGTTAATGTGAACGTGGCCATCGGAGTTATAGAACTCCGGTTATAGCCGTTTTCGTCGAAAAATTATAAAAATTGAAATGGTCATAACTTGGTCGTTTTAAGTCGGAATGAGCTCATTTTTGGACAAGAGCTACTTAATACCATATATTTTCATGTCCCAAAAGACCGGAATTTTTCTCACAAATTATGTGGCCAAAAATGCACTTTTAAAATCTTGGGCAGCGTTTTGTCCATTTGCAGTTTTGGAGCCCTTTGCTAAAACTTGAATGGAATGAGATCTATAACTCCAATTAACGATCCGTCAATTTTGTTGGATTCGTATCTTTCCGATCTACAATTTTCATCTATCACAATCCATATTTGGATATGTTAAGCTCCTGGAAATTAGCCCGGAAGTGACTGGTCAAAACAGTACCAAAAAAAACGAGACAGTTTTTACCAAAATCCACACCACGACATTTAAAAACGTGATTTTTGAGTTCTATCACTTGGGTTTACTAGTCAACACATATATCTATCACATCTTTTCAACGGATCATAAAAATAAGGTTTAGATCACAAACGGTAGATATTCAAAGTATAAAGAAATTTGGGTTTCTAAACTAGAAAAATTAATTTTTTTTTTCTTTTGATTCCCAACCAAATCAACACCTAATAAGGGTAAATCCATACTTGAATCCATGAAAAACACACAGATTAGGGGTTTGAACTTTCAAATCAAAAACCCCCTTTCATCAAATTACAAAAAGAAAGAGAATAAGCTTAGGAAGAAAAATTAGCTCATACCTTCGCTTCTTCTTCTTCTCTTATGGAGATTTCTCCATCTTTTCCCCTCAAGGGGCTGCCGCCCCTCTCCTCTTCGCTCCCTCTCGGTTCTCTTTTTCCCGTTCCTTTTTTTTTCTTATCTTCTTTCCTCTTTCTCTTTCTTCTTATCTCTTATATTCTCTTTCCTTCTTATCTTTTTATCTTCTCTTTCCTTCTTATCTTCCAACTCCTTATCTTATTTTAATTGTTAACTTACTTAACAAATGACTAGATAGCCCCTCCTTAAGTGGGTCAAAAATTGGGCCACTTATTAATTAAATTCTATTGGGCTTGAACTTTTATTATTTTGCTTACTAACAAAATAAATATGGGCTTCCACCCAAATTTTGATTGGGCCAATATAAATCTTGTCATATACATATTATACTGGGTTAGATTAAATAATTTAATCACCCTTAAATCAATTAGTCACAAATTCATTACTTAAATAAATAATTGGGCTACAAATTTAATACCATCTTCTTAGTACATAAAATCTTAATTCACTTGAACTCTAAATAATTTATTGGGCTATGACATTATTATAGTCCATTACTTTTAATTCTATTTTACCCTAATTATTTAATTAGGGTTTTTATTTCTCACACTAGAAAATATATTCTTTACTTATGCCTTTTTAATTTCATAACCCAATTAGGCTTTGTTATTGTAACGACCTCAAAATCTATACAATTTAAATCCCGACTTCAGTCGTTAACCATACATTCAACCTCTAAATAATACATCATTATTCGATGTTAAACTTAATAAAATTGCGGAATATTTAAAACTTTTATACATTTCCTTCTTTCTTGCCCTGAATCGCAACCATTACATTACAACTCTTTGATTCAATCTTATATCATGAATCGTTACAACAAAATGACTATACAAAGTCTTACATCATAACTAAATATCCATATACATTGGATAGCTCAACTTACATTTCAACATGTTACGTTCAAAATATGAAATACATTTCTCATAAAACATAAGTAATCTTCGTGAATATAGATCTCTATAACTCACATAGCACGTATCTTTACCTTAAAATCTTGACCTGCAAAAGTGGTTATTTGCAAGAGTGAACTCGACAACCCAACAAAGTCTAACAGTTTTCATGCATCACATAGCACATAATAACATGCTCGACATACATCTCATTAAAGTAACATGGCATACATGCTTTTAATTCACATAACAAATATAAAGATTGAGTTCCTTACTCAATCATCATTACTTAGCCAAAACAATGCAGTCATATATTGACTTTAACATTTCATGATTTCAACATGCATAACATATCATGCAACTTAAAACAGTTCATCAAGTCCACGTAGAAAATAGGAACCGAAAGACTTGCCTTGATCGTTGTTTACCAATAATAGCTTAATAGCTATCTGCACTTCACGTGCCCTTCTTGTTGCTGAAGAAATCAACATTAATAGTAGACAATTCCCTCACCAGCCTTTCTCAAACGCTGACAACTCTATGTCAAACTCTGTGAGAACTCCTTCTTACTCTCAGTTTAGCAAATAATTCAAATGCGTAAAACCGATAACCAATATGTGTCTAGTAAAAATAAAACCAACGCACGCCTGTTTAAAACAAAACCGACGCCTACTAAATACCCCTATTCAATTATCAGTTACCAAATATATATCTTATATTTATATTTTATTTATTAAAATTCAAAATTTTTTTAAAAAAAACAAAAGTCATAGGGCTTTGTTTGGCAAAATAATTTAAAACTACTTTAATTTATTTTAATAACCACTTATACTATAGCTATTTGTCACACTTCTAATTAATTAAGCTTTCATACTTAATTTAATTAATTCTAATAACAATTCATTACATAATATAATAATTTATTTAATCATTATAAACTCTCTAACTTAATTATTAAATTAAATTAGATTACTATTTCAAAATAATTACTTTCCTTAGCTCATTAATTATTTATTAAACAAATAAATAATCAAATCACATCAAATCAATTAAACAAATACTTATTCAACGATAAACACAACCATTAAATATTTATATAATTCAATAAATATTTAAATGTTATAATTAAAAATTTGGATTGTTACAGTTATAAAATTAATTATTTTGAGATATATAAAATAAATCTCTTAGTGTTAGTATATATATATATATATATATATATATATATATATATATATATATATATATATATATATATATATATATATACAAATATTCTCTCATATTATAACCTCTTAGGCTATTTAATTATCACACCTAATATATATATATATATATTAGGTTACATAATTTAATTCTTAATTCACTTTTATATACAAAATAAATGTATTCACATTATATAATGTATATTTATTTAATCATATACATAATTCACATAATCATACAAAATAATTTACTAAGTTGAGACATGGTCCACGAATCTCTTAAATTAGGTCACTAGTATATAATTAAAATACTATGACCACTAAATAACAATAACCATTTAGGTTATTTAATTATCATACCTAGTTTAAATAACTTATTTAAATTATACAATTTATATTGTATAATTAAATTAATTTCCTCCTCTCCATAAATTGTTTTCAAACAATTTAAATCTATTAAATATATAATTTAATATATTCAATCACTTATTCAAATATGAATTTAATTCACTAACTAGTTGATACCAATATACATATTTTATATATTGATCTTATCTCGTATTTTTACTTTACATCATTCCTTCGGTATAATATTAAATATTATACCACTATCCATATAACATAATATCATAACATAACTTCTCACACTAATTTTGACTTTTCTCCATAAAATGTTAACTGTTGATTTTGACCAAAAGTCAACCTTTACACATTTTGTGTTTACTGTCCATTTTGACTAAACTTGACATTCCGGACGCAACCGAGCAGTCCATGCTTCAAAATTCTATCTCTAACTCAAATTTTGAGTTTTAAATTATTCCTTTCTTATTGCTAATCGTATTAAACTCTCTGAGAACTCCTTCTTACTCTCAGTTTAGCAAATAATTCAAATGCGTAAAACCGATAACCAATATGCGTATAGTAAAAATAAAACCAATGCACGCCCGTTTAAAACAAAATCGACGCCTACTAAATACCCCTATTCAATTATCAGTTATCAAATATATATATTATATTTATATTTTATTTATTAAAATTCAAAATTAAAAAAAAAACAAAAGTCATAGGACTTTGTTTGGCAAAATAATTTAAAACTACATTAATTTATTTTAATAACCACTTATAATATAGCTATTTGTCACACTTCTAATTAATTAAGCTTTCATACTTAATTTAATTAATTCTAATAACAATTCATTGCATAATATAATAATTTATTTAATCATTATAAACTCTCTAACTTAATTATTAAATTAAATTAGATTACTATTTCAAAATAATTACTTTCCTTAACTCATTAATTATTTATTAAACAAATAAATAATCAAATCACATCAAATCAATTAAACAAATACTTATTCAACGATAAACACAACCATTAAATATTTATATAATTCAATAAATATTTAAATATTATAATTAAAAATTTGGATTGTTACAGTTATAAAATTAATTATTTTGAGATATATAAAATAAATCTCTTAGTGTTAGTATATATATATTTATATACAAATATTCTCCCATATTATAACCTCTTAGGTTATTTAATTATTACATCTAATATATATATATATATATATATATATATATATATATATATATATATATATATATATATATATATATATATATATATTAGGTTACATAATTTAATTCTTAATTCACTTTTATATACAAAATAAATGTATTCACATTATATAATGTATATTTATTTAATCATATACATAATTCACATAATCATACAAAATAATTTAATAAGTTGAGACATGGTCCACGAATCTCTTAAATTAGGTCACTAGTATATAATTAAAATACTAGGACCACTAAATAACAATAACCATTTAGGTTATTTAATTATCATACCTAGTTTAAATAACTTATTTAAATTATACAATTTATATTGTATAATTAAATTAATTTTCTCCTCTCCATAAATTATTTTCAAACAATTTAAATCTATTAAATATATAATTTAATATATTCAATCACTTATTCAAATATGAATTTAATTTACTAACTAGTTGATACCAATATACATATTTTATATATTGATCTTATCTCGTATTTTTACTTTACATCATTCCTTCGGTATAATATTAAATATTATACCACTATCCATATAACATAATATCATAACATATTTCACTTCTCACACTAATTTTGACTTTTCTCCATAAAATGTTAACTGCTGATTTTGACCAAAAGTCAACATTTACACATTTTATGTTTACTGTCTATTTTGACTAAACTTGACATTCCGGACGCAACCGAGCACTCCATGCTTCAAAATTCTATCTCTAACTCAAATTTTGAGTTTTAAATTATTCCTTTCTTATTGCTAATCGTATTAACTAACGACTTTATACTTATTCAAATTCTTATTTACCAGCCAAGGCCAACGTTTAAGCTATGCTAAGTACATAGTTTTATCTTGATCCTTATATCATTAACTTAATTGATCATTCCTCTTGCTAAAATATATATAGCACCTTACTAAATATATATATATATTTCTATACATATACTCATCTTTGTTTAACCTCATAGCTTTTCTTCCTATGAAATCTTATTTTGTTAATAAAATTCCACCTTTATTAGTATAGCATTTCTTACACTATTCAATTCACATCAAATTTTCCTGGTATCATAATACCTTACTATTGATATTCATTCAAATACATATCAATTCATTTCTAGGGTTTTGGAATTTTGTAACCCATATTTCTTTATTCTCATTCAATTAAGAAACCATATAGGTTCTTCTTAAAAATTTTGAAATTCTTAAAATTCCTTCACAGAAACGTCAAATTCATACACTTATTTTCCGTCTAGGTTCATCTTATAACCTTTAATCCATCATTTTAGGATTTTAATAATTATCTAAATTCGTGGGTTGTCACATTCCCCCCTCAAATGGTACTGGATTTGACAGTAAGACCGAACGGATTACTACTGTCTATTCGCTCGTTCTAGACTGAAGAACTGGTAGCACCTAGATTGACCCGATATAGATCGTGTTCCGCGTCAGACCTCAATTCCTGGGTGGAAATCCCCATTATGAGATCCAGGTATTGCACCCCGGTTTGATTGACTCTGCTAGGCTTGCTACGGCTTGACCGACCCATCCCTTTTTTAATATGGCAAAAAAGAAGTGAAACCATTCCCCGCTGTAGGGAGTGTTTGGATTGGACATGGAATCCGCCAAGAAAGAATAGAAAATGCTATCCCACTCCGCTATACCTGCTCCTCGATGTAGAATAAAGGCTTCGAGATAAACCTTGTTTGCGCACGAATGAATGTATATATCGTAACAGTCGCTTCAAGTAGTGCTATCTCTGGATGCAAGTCTATTCTTGAGTGAGCTGGACTAGATGTTCGCCTTTTGATATAATGAAGAAATGATAGAATAACTATTGATGTAGGATCTCTTTCCCCAACCAAGGAAGGGCAAGCACCTGCTCCCAACAACCATTAATAGGTGTTACGTGTACTCAAGAACGCAAGAGAGGCCTTCTAGACCAATTCTACCTATACCAAAGTTGCTTCTCATAGAATAATTTGTTCACGTTCACATAAGGAAACTTAAACAAGACGAAATAAAAAAAAAGGTAGCCAACCAGAGGATAAAAGCGTGACGAGGGATAGCTTTCCTGTGCCAAACAAGCTTATGCCAGAAAATAGAAGTAGCCCGGGGGCGGAGACTATCCCAAGTAGATTTGATGGAAATGGAGCCAGAGGGAGACCCCTTCCAAACAAACGTGTCAGGAGAAATCCCATTGCCCGCTACCTTAACTATTCTGCCATGAGCAAGCGGCCCCTTTCTTCAAGGCTTCAATGCCCAGAAGTCCCTACCTTTGATAAGGTAGACCCTAACCCAATTAGACCATATCGAATGGTCCTTGTCCAAGCAGATATGCCAAAGATGCTTGAGCATAGCTGCTATCTTCCATTCCCTTGATTGGTCTATCGTATAAAAGAAAGGAGGCTTTTTTGCATGTTAGCGCCTCGTGCCCATTGATCAAAGTCCTAAAGCTTGGGAAATCATCCCACTTCGCTGTCTTTAGATCTTTAAAGCTAGAAAGATGCAGTGCTTCACCGAGGGTTTGTCTCACAAGATCTGTTGGGAACAGCTTGAAGATTTATCGGCCATTTGAGCGAAAGATTGAGCATTGGATCAAGAGAGTGCATTAGCCTTGATAGGCTAAGTCGAAGCGTATCAATCCCAAGGTCGGCCTACAGATATCACTTTTAGGTCTCCTTTCCACGCTCCTCGAGAAGTTATTCTGGTTGGTTATTCTTTTTTTTTTTTGCAAAATTTGGTTTGTATATAAATTGCAAAAAATTTGATAGTACAATATAGCTCAAAGCATAGTCCCGTCTCCCATAGGGACTATAACACCTAGTAAAAACTAGGAAACCCAATTACCTAACCTAATACATTTGGCCTCACAACCCGAGGTTGGGTAAATGAAACAAACTAACTAAATTAGTAAAAAGCCCAATAGGAGCAGCCCATGAGACAACACAGAACTAGCCCACCAGCCAAAGCAAACCAACCCATGCGAAAATCAAAAGCACAACAAGACACCAAGTCCACGTGGGACAAACAATTTCTGGAATGGATCCAATAAGGCAAACCATGACCCGGCAATTTTGAAATTCAAACTAAGAACCACATGGGAACAGCCAATAGGCTGATGTTCGTGGGACCCAGCCCTCAACCAAAAACAACACACAATCCTAGAAATTTTCCATCACAGCCAGGGGCAGACAACCACCGCCAACGAGCAGACCATCAAATAAGATAAATTGATAGAGAATATCAGATTAATTAAACCAAAATCTAGGGAGTGCAGCAACCCAAATCCATAATCATAAAAATAAAAACGACCTCGGAAGCATAAATCCGGTAACCAAAACAGTACTACCAGATTTTGGTAACAAACCATAATCAGCTAAGAACATCCAAATCTGAAAGAATAAGAGATAAATCATAAGCAAGGTCCCAGATCGGAAACACAAGAACGAGTGCCCATCCGTGCAAAACAATACCACCAGATCCAAACCACCTGCAAGAACAGCTCCCTCTAGCAGACCCCACCCCAACCGAGCTTCTAGATCTGAGGCTCCAAAGCCAAAGCCCCAAGCAAGTTCCACTGCAGATCATGACTCCACGGTTCCAAAACCACTTAAAAACAGTACCCCCTACTAATCATGATAGTAAAGCCCACGATCTAAAGCCCCGGACTTTGCAAAAATAGACCGAAGGGATTTTCCGAAAAGACAAGAACCAGTTCCAAGCATGTTAAGCAGGAAGTGAAGTAGGAGAGATGGTGGGCCAAACAGGAAGAGAATGGAGGGAGGAGAACCGGGTGGCTAGAAAAAACAAGGGGGGAGTGGTTGAAAATGGAGTATCACTGCCAAAGATATCCCAGCTTCAACAAACTGCCCAAACAACTCGAACTCTACCAGATCAGATCCAAAAATGGGTGGGCCGCAGGTAGAAGGGAGATAAGATGGAAGTCAGAGAAGAGAAAAGCGAGGACGGCAGAGAGGAGGGGTTTCCTAGAGAAAAGGGTTATTCTTTAGTAATGCATTGGTGCCTGATTGTTTGTGATTTCAATGCAATTAATTCTATTTTAAATTACAAAAGATTGTTTGTGATTTAACAATTAAACTCAATCTATACTCCATCTTTCAACTTTATATAGATTATCATAATAATTGCTGGCCAAACAATTAATCAATAAGCAAAAGATATAATAAATAATTCAATAAAAACCAACTTTCATTCAATGGGAAGATTTAATTTAGACTACATACCAACTTCCGTTGCAATCTTAATGAAAATTTAGTTCATAATCATAATAAAGAAAAACATCATCCAGATTAAAAAACAAACATCCCAGATAATTACAAAAGATAAAACTAGAGAAGAGAAGAAGAAACTCTGAATTTGCTCCAATTGATCTTCAGCCCTTGCAATTCTCCTGCATGTCTTCCTTCGTTGTTCTCTCTGCAAATCTCTTGAAGAATTAAGTGATATGTCTTTTATAAAGTCTTCTCCTATTTGTATTGGTCTTAACCCTCTTTTAGATTCCTTTTTTGCTTCAAAAACCCACTTAGCAGTAGAAAAATCCTTCTTTAGCCGCACATGAGCGCCTAGGCGCTCAACCCAGGTCATTTCCAAGTGCCTAGGCGCTTGACCAGGACCGTGTAATTATAAAAATGCCACTCAACTCTAATTTTAATGAATTTTGACCTTTTTCTTCTCCCAAATGACCAATTTATCCCTTCAGCTCCAACCTATAAGAAATAAACATAAAACACATAATAAGATACTAAAAAACAATTAAAGATAGCAATAATTAAGTTTAATAATATCGGATTCATAGGTATAAAACCTACTCGTCAAATACCCCCAAACTTAACCAATTGCTTGTCCCCAAGCAACAAAACACAATGCAATAACTAAATATTCAATGCAAATGCAAATGCAGCTATCTACATGCCTAAAATTCCAGCAGTCTAACAGAACAAAATCTATTCATCAACCCTCAGAGAAATCACAATAAACATGCTAGTACATCATATCAAGACAGATCAATAATTTCCTAGTCAATCATCAAATCTTACCCTGTTATTACTGATATAGTGCGTGTGTGCTCAACAATAATATTAACTAATATAATGCTAAAGACAACACATAATAGATCTCTTTAAAGGCATGATATAGTGTCAACTCACAAAATTCACGAACAAGCTAGATCTAGCTAAAGTCAAACATCCACCAAATTCAAGAGTCCAATCCGGGATACTTATGCTTTACTTATCATTACGGGGGCTTTTTTTTTTTTGCTCTTTTCCCGCTTTATTGTTTTTTTTTATTATTTTTTTTAATCATGACTGTGCAATGTCTCATTCCATTAGGCTAACAGTGCTACCCCTTAGCGAGCTTTCAACCAACGACTCCCAGACCATAAAGACCTTAGGGCGCTAGGTGTAGAGACAATCCCCTCGGGCGTACTTGCTCAAGTAACAAAGGCCCCGAAACAAGACTAGCATCGGTGTTTATTCATTTTTTTCCTTTCTTTTTCTTTTTTTATAGCTTATATATCCCAAATTTTTCCCCCAAACTTAAATTTTTGTCTAAATTCAGTCATCTCCGCCTATTCATATCTTTTATTTATTCAAACTAGTATTATCCTCAAGAAGACCATTACGTGTCAATTTAGACTCAATCAATCAACATAGTTGTTTTTACTGTGCTATCCTTATTATATCAGGTTCAAACAGGTAAAGATTCAAATCATGACAAGAAATCACATCAAAGTCTTAATAGTCAATACTGTACTTGTCTACTTAATTCCAATCTCATCATTGGCCAAAACAGACTTAAACTATCTAACAGCTGGAACATGTTATTTTTCTTTTTTTTTTTTTAAGAAAACTACATGAAAAACTACAAAATGAATAAGTTATACTAAATGAATGCAACTAAATGATTGCAATGAATAAGTTATACTAAATGAATGCAACTAGAACTGGAAGAATGCACCCCAAAACTTAACATATGCAATGTTCTCATTGTATATAAAAAAACATAAGAAATTAGGCACTAAGGAATTCCCTGAAAGATTGAAGCTTTACTCTTCATCAACATCATCTACTTCTTCTGTATTAGCATAATCCTCAGGAGCTAAGTCAGTCGGGAGGGTACACGGACAAGGGTGGAGGTGGTGGAAACTGTTATGGAGCGCCAATCACTTGCAGGCTTAGACCCCTGTGTGAACCTCCCCCAAACTTGGTTTAGAGCAAATATTGAAGCTTGAACTTTGCTTTGAATTGTTGCAGTTGGAATCCAAGTAGGAGATAAAGAAGTTGACTTTAGCTTGCTTTTTTCTTGATTGTGGTTTGGAGAAGATGAATTAGATTTTGATTGGGAGAGTGCAAGAGTTGGTGTTATTGTGGTGCAAGGGCTTGGAAGGAGTTGCTTTTTAATTAGGAGTGAAAGGAATTGGGTTTGAATTAGAATTGCCTTACTTAGGGCATTATTTTTTTTAAGTGCACAGGTAGAGCGCCTAGGCGCTTGAAATTGTGAAGGTTGGAGCGCCTAGGCGCTTGGGAGCAGAATCTGATGGTGATGGTGAGCGCCTAGGCGCTTGAAAATAGCTTGGAGTGGGCGCCTAGGCGCTTGGGCGTGTGTCTGGACATTCTGCAGTTAAGCGCCTAGGCGCTTGGAATAGGCTTGTTTTGGGCACCTAGGCGCTTGAGCCAGCCTTAGCCAAAATTTATGCTCTTTTATATCTGCAAGCCATGAACCAAATTCTCAATTATCATTTGCAAGGAGATTACAACTGAACATACAACCCTAAACTAAGATAAAATATATAGCTAAATGAAATAAAATACTAAAATAAAATTAATGAACTAAAATTTAAGGAGATAAAATGTAAGTCTAGGTTGCCTCCCAGTGAGCGCTTAGTTTAACGTCCTCAGCCCGACTGCTTCAACTTTCTCTATCCAATTCCCCTTCGCAAAATTGAGAAACCCTCCATCCATTAGTAATAAAGTAACTTCCGAGAGTTTCCCATCAGTAAGGGTTATTGATTCAAATTCACCTAGCTTGTTCTTTTTAGGTAGATTCTCTTTTACAACCTTCAAATAACTAGGCATTTTTCGAGTTGTATCTGTGAACGAATTTTTACTTTGAAGTTTTTCCAGAACAACTGGTTCTTCATCTCTCTTCCCATTCTCTTCACACCATGGCACCAATTTTAAGCTAGCTTCCATGTCATATATAGCTTTATCGAAAAAATGACTACCAAATGGGCACGAGATTGCAAATCTAGTCGGATCCTTAAACTTTGGTGGAGAAGATATATGGGGCACTATCAAAATCGGTTCATCTATGTCGGAACTCAAGGCTAGATCTTTGGCGACCTTCTTTTCCTGCTCCCCACTTGTCTCCTCCCTTTCCACGTCCTTTTCTTTTGGCACATCCGGTTCCAGATTTAGCAAGGGCAATCCATCAGTCTCGGGAACTATGTTGCTTGACACTTCACCTTGAGGTCGATTGATAATGGCATTGAAAAGTTGTCCCACCTGGTTCTTAAGATTTTGAATCGACATCTCCTGACTATTTGTCTGCTCCTCAATCAAAACCATGAACTTGGAAATAAGTCCCTCCAAGTTTAAAATCCTTTCTTCTTCATGATTATTGTAACGACCCCAAAATTCATACAATTTAATTCTCGACTTCGGTCGTTAATAATACATTCAACCTCTAATTTTACATCATTAAACGATAATACGACCATTAAAATTTGCGGAATAATTAAAATTTTCTATTACAAACTATCCTCGTTCCCAAAACCTTCAACCTTTACGTCTAAATATCTCAGAATCATTTTAATGCTACAATAGTTTACATTCGCAAAACAATATTAAAATTTAACATTAATACATTATTCGAAACATTAGACATGGTTTACAAGAATAACAACTTAGCTAGGATATTAAATCTTCATATATCACTTTTGATCCATAACAATCAAGTAGCACGTTACCTTCAATTCTTGAATCTGCAAAAATGGTTATTTGCAAGAATGAGCTCGACAGCTCAGCAAAATCTAACAATTTTCATGCATCACGTAGCACATAATAACATGCTCAACATACAAGAACAATCATAAACAAACATAGCATACATGTTTAGTTCACATAACAACTATAAAGATTGAGTTCCTTACTCAATCAACATTCATAGTTCAATCATCATAGTCATAGATTGACTTTCACATTTCATACTTTTGACATATACAATACATCATACACTAAAATTTTAAAGCAGTTCATCATCAAGTTCACATAGCAAAAAGGAACTGAAAGACTTGTCTTAACCGGCGTTTTACCAACACGCTAATACTTCGCGTCCTTGCACAACCTACACTTTATGCGAGATTGATAATAAATAAAATCAATACTCAATCTCATGGTCAAATTTATTCTAAGACCTTACTTTATCTTATTATCCTTTATAATATCTTTATAGACATCTAATTGTATTTTATATGCAACTCGGTTTTATTTTTATTTTCATCACCACACATGCTAGACTATCTCACTTGTAGTTTAATGTGCATATACCACACCATTTTATTTTACCAATTTGGTTTCAAAAATGCATATTCAACACATTGTTTACATGTTTAATTTTCCTTCATAAATCAAAAATTTTCCTTTTCGATTTCTTTCCATTATTATTCTTGTATTATCATCTTTTCATACTTAGATATCCAATATTAGCCATTAGTTAGGCACTTTGTATACCAAAGTTTAGAAACACTATTACTTTTAGGCATTTTATCGAGCACGTTATGTGCACACATTAACTTATCTAAACTCTTGATCTTAAATGGTTAATTATGCATAGAATATGATAACACATATCTATATTCATTACATATGTCAAAACATATTTTTAATTATTAAAATATACCATCACCCAAAATCTTAATTCAAACATAATTATAAAACTCATCTTCATAATTTCTTTAACAAAACGTTGTTTTCGTTTTTAACGTATCTCCTTCGTTACACGTCCGTTTTTGTTCCTTTTTATATAGAATTAACCCTTACTCAGTGTACTACAATCTCATCTAGGCCTTAAAGTCAGACCCTTATCCATCTAAACTAGATTCTGCAATTCATCAACTAGTGTAGAAAAATTTCATTTTCTGGACATCCTTGCTAAACAATTTATTTCGGACATGATCCAGTCCATAAAATGGCTCAATCTCGCGAGTCTAGCTAGTAAACATCCATATCTACAACTTTTCAGTTTTAAGTTTCTTCAGATTCAAAACACACGAATTTATATGAATTTTTCAAAGTCAGAAACCGTAACAGTTTTGATTTTCTAGACAGATTATTTTCCCTTTGGACCAGCCTTACTAAAATAGAGATTGCGAGAAATCTACAAGGAGTTTTCATGTGATTCCACTTTCAGAATATAGCTTACTTCCATATCTTCGATTTGATATAAGGCTCATTTTCTAACTCATTATACCCAAAGAGATATGAATTTCACAAGATATGTCCACAATTACTCAAAACCTACGAATTTTGTTCTTCAAATTTTCTCTCCATTTCATTTTCTTTCTTGAATCCTCTTGTTTGATTCTTGATAGTCCAAGATTAAACCAATACAAATAGATTAAGCATGATCTACTATCCTAGAACATAAATCTACCCAAAAAAATCAAGGATTAAATAAGAGTTTAGAAGTTACCTTCTTCTAACTTTTTCTTCTTCTTCTTCTAGCTCATCTCAATTCCTCTATCTCTCTAGATTTCTCAATACAACTTCTATATAACCATTATCCTACATTTTGAAGAATATAAAATATAATTAAAACAAGAAATTTAGATTATAGTCTTATTAGTATGAATTTAAGAGAGAGATGAAGATGATGATGATGGGTCTTGTTTTGTCTTCTCAAAACTTTCACTTCTTCTTCTTTTTCTTCCTCTTCTTCTCCTACAACTCTCTCTAACTCTCTTCTTCTTTCTTTAGTTTGTTTTCTAAAACTAAGATACTAACTTGTAGTATATACATATAATATACAATACTAGTAATATATAATATATGTAACTCCTAGTAATTATTAGATATACTAATTACTAGTTAATACATATGTTACACCAATTTGAACTTGAAAAGCCTAAGACCATGTTCGGCAAATACTCATTATTTTAATTAATCAATAGCTTAACATCAATCAATCTTATCAAATTGTCACATAATTATATTTACTTGTTAATTATAATTTTATGTAACAACCATCACATAACGCATCTAATTTAATTATCTCAATTAAATTAAAACTATAACATAAACATAACGCATCTAATTTAATTATCTCAATTAAATTAAAACTATAACATAAAATTATTATATTAATTAAATTAAATACTAAATATTCATTTAATTAATCTGCTACACTTAATTACATTACTCTATAATCAAAACAAAATTTATTTATTTAACTAAATAAATAATTCAATTAAATATTTATATATATTAAAATTAATATATAACATTATCTTCACATCAATTCACATATTCTACAATATATGACATACACATACTCACACCCACATATCTCATAAATAATACTTTTATTTATAAAATTCTCATTTATAATTTCTAAAAATTTGGGATGTCACAATTATGAGCTTGAACTGGAATTTTAGGAGTGTATGATTGGCTTGGAGCAAAGGGTTGGGCCAGATTATCATCGCTCCATGAAAACTTTAGCGGATTCTCCCAGTCATGATGATAATAGTGTTCTCGATAGTAGTGTTCTTTTCATACCAATATATGTATAAAGTATTCCTAAGCAACTAAGTACAGAGGAACGCTAGGTAGTGAAGAAGGCCTTCAGACCTTGATGCCTGCGTCTCTTACTTAATTTCTTAAACCTTAGTAATTCAATATGGGACTAGGCTTGCTGGCGACAAGACTAGGATGAGCGATCGGATTAAACCCTTTGGTAGTAGTGTGCTTGTGGGGGGCACGTAGAGGATAGATTGTAGTTGGGCGGGATAGTAGCTGTCGAGTAGTACCTATAGATTGGATCTTCTCTTGAATACGTTTGGGATTAGAAACCCCAGTCCTCGACCTCATGGGGCATACGACTTGTCTTCGAGATGCACGATAACTTCTCGGAAGAAGGGGTACTTACTTGCTTTAGGAGGCATTAACGAGTTTGATTTTCAGCACCTTACGTGCTACGGGTGTAGCCTTTTCTTGTGTAGATGCCAAACCTCTAAAACTCTCGGGAATAGTCAGCCCGCCTATGAAGGACAGACAGGACACAGGAGTTGGACCCGCAAGAGCATCACACATTTGCCCTTAGACCTTAGCTATACAGCTGTTCTTCGACTCTATTGTATGGAAGCTAGGTTCACCAAACCTAGACCCGAAATCACTTACATAAGTGAATCTAATCTCTTACTTATGGCTTGGTTCGAGCAAGTACCCTTGTTTTCTAGTCTGTAGAATAGAAACCATATGGATTCGATTCTATGTATTAGTGATAGTAGATTTTGATCTATAAAGCGTGAAAGGGGAAACACAGTGGTAAAGAAGCATATCCGCTGTGAACAAGATGACTTTTATTTGCTCTTTGTTCCTACCACTAAGTAGTGCCGTTCTTCTCTACTGCTCGAGACCCATAGTTGGAAACATCTATTCATGGAGATCATTATAGGAAAATTCCCAATTGGAAAAATTTATATAGGTAGAGCCTTTCATCCATCCCCGAAAGAAAGCACTTGAGGGAAATGGATTTAGTCTTTCGATCGCTACTCCATGGCAATCAGTCCCCTCTTTGAAGACTAAAACTTCTTATAGTGATAGATAGAAAGGTTGGGCTGAATCCCTTTTGGGATTGGAACCGTGAGCCCGGGCGGTACAACTAACTCGATCCTCATACGGATCGATTCAAGAAAGGTGATAGCGCTTCATCCCAGGTGCAAAAGCGGCTTCTCTATCTTCAACTAATTCGGCTATCGAACAGGTTGTTGCCTAATTTTTTAAAAACTTGTTGCCTAATTTTTTAGTAGCACTTTAACACGCAAGTATACGCGTTCAATTGTAATATTCAGCAAGCAAGGATATCGTTCTCACTAGAAAATAGATTAATATTTATCAATTACTAATTTCAATGCAATTAATCCTATTTTAAACTACAAAAGATTGTTTGTGATTTAACAATTAAACTTAACAAAACTAATAATTAAAATCAGAATTTCACAAGAATAATTGCATATTTAACAGGTTAAGATTACAACTTCCCTTAGTATTTTATTTAAACCAATTTACTTCCCATTTAAATCAATTAATTAATGTGAATCATTATCCAAGAATACTTTATAAAATTCACACACTTTTTCCAAAACACGTGAACAAATCCTCCTAACTCCAATCCTTAAGACACAGAATTACAAGGGACACCCCAGTTAATCAACTCACTATATTCCTATGTGAATCAAGTTAATTAGGGTTTAACGCACAAATTATTTTAATGGATACAAAAGATATGTATATTCCTATCCTACATGCTAATCATATTAACCCTAATCAGATTATATGAACAGATGTTATCATATCCAGATCTCAATCTATACCCCATCTTCCAATTTTATATAGATTATCATAGTAATTGTTGGCCAAACAATTAATCAATAAGGAAAAGATATAATAAATAATTCAATAAAAACCAACTTTCATTCAATGGGAAGATTTAATTTAAACTACATACCAAGTTCCGTTGCAATCTTAATGAAAATTTAGTTTATAATCATAATAAAGAAAAACATCATCCAGATTAATAATCCAAACATCCCATATAATTATAAAAGATAAAACTAGAGAAGAGAAGAAGAAACTCTGAATTTGCTCTAATAATCTCTCTTTGAGCCCTTGCAATTCTCCTTCGTGTTTTCCTTCGTTGTTCTCTCTGCAAATCTCTTGAAGAATTAAGTGATACGTCTTTTCTAAAGTCTTCTCCTATTTGTATTGGTCTCAGCCCTCTTTTAGATTCCTTTTTGGCTTCAAAAACCCACTTAGCAGTAGAAAAATCCTTCTTTAGCCGCACATGAGCGCCTAGGCGCTCAACCCAGGTCATTTCGAAGCGCCTAGGCGTTTGACCAGGACCGTGTAATTATAAAAATGCCACTCGGCTCTAATTTTAATGATTTTTGACCTTTTTCTTCTCCCAAATGACCAATTTATCCCTCCAGCTCCAACCTATAAGAAATAAACACAAAACACATAAAAAGATAC